>CM055116.1:608136026-608318526 GCA_029206835.1 Rana muscosa | reverse complement strand
ACTGATGTGAATGCGTTCATTAATAATGCTTAGAAACATCTACTATGTAAACCCAATGTGTAATGCACGGTTGAGGTTTCATTTAGGGTATTGAGGTGTCATTTAGGGTATTATCCCAATTTAGACATCTACCTCTAATATATAGTTCTAGAATTATTCACTTAATATCTATTTGATTATAATCATACAATCAAGATTAATAACTAAAACTATTAGTAGGTTTCCCCCCTCTTCCCCCCTTCCACTGGATATGGGATTAATGGGGTTTTCTTACATTTATGTTTTTATTTGCATTTTTTTATTTTTTATTTTGTTCAGAGCACTGTAATAGGGGTTTAATTGCCTCTAGTGTAATGTAATTTTTTGGTTACGCCACTAGATGTCACTTTTGTTGGTTTTCTCTCTTAAATGAGTTTAAACATAATGTTAACATATTCTATATTCAATTTTCTTATTTACTACTTATTCAAAAAAGCACTGTAATAAGGGATTTAATTACCTCAGGTTTAATGTAATTTTCTGTTTTTGCCACCAGATGTCACTCTTCTTTTTCTCTCTAAAATGAGTTCAAATATAATATTCTATATTCACCTACCTTTATATATATATATATATATATATATATATATATATATATATATATATATATATATATATATATATTCATATTTAGTATTTATTTATCAAGTTATCCTCCGAATAGATACCGCCATATATTTAAAATAACATTTTTGACAATCGTTAGTACACCCGCGTGGGTATTCACTTCCGGTTATTAATTATTGCCCAGGCCAAAATTATACTAACTTCTGCCCGCAGGACGAGTCCTGTGTTCTTGTTAAGATGAGTGTTCTAGCTCTTATAAGTTTTCTCCCTCATACTTCGGTTTGCGGAGTTGTAAAATTAGTTATTAAGTAATAAGGCATATATGCCCACAACCAAGATGGCCGAACCGTGCACTTCACAACGGGGTCCGGCCTCTCTTAAGCGTGATGCGTCTCTGCAGCACCCACTCCTATTGAGAACGTCTACGTGATGATGAAACGCGTCTAGGAGGACGCTCAGTGACGTCACCACGCCCGAGGGGTGAAGCTCATGTTATGCCGGCCAGCATTTATTGTTTTTTTTTTTTAAAGATATGTTTTATTACATTTTTTCATAACATACAGACATAGAAAGACAATATGTGGGGGCCTAGCCAGGCCTGTCCCACACACAACATTAACAACTTGCTCCTATATCAGTCTACACAGAAGAATATCTGCACATCCATTTAAGCAGCATAATATAATATAAAGACAAATTACAGCAACATAATAGACCTACTAGACAGTCATAGCTGGTAAAATTGCATAGGAGTATAGTTATGGTTCAAGGTATGCTACAACCTACCTACTCTTTCATGGCAGTATGGGGGAAAGGGTCAGGGGGCTAGCCAGCCACCTGCCCCAAATTTTATAAAATGTTTTCTTCCTTTTGCGGATCTCAAAAGTGAGTTTGTAAAGTGGAAGGGCATCATTGACTAGTTTCAACCATAGCCCCACTGTTGGGGTTGCTGCTCCCCTCCAGGTCAATAAAATTGATTTTTTAGCATAACAGTAAAGGATCCGAAGCAATCGTTTGACCTGGGAGGGAACAGTGAGGTCGCCAAAGACCCCCAGGAGGCAATTCTTGGGATTTAATATGTTGGGAAGCCCCAGCGCTGAAGAGAGAAAGGAGTCTACTCTCCTCCAAAACTCCTGCACTATGGGACAACTCCAGAAGCAATGAATGAAGTCAGCTGTATATCCACATCCCCGAAAGCACTCAGCCGAGGACAAAATGCCCATTCTGTGCATCCAGGTACTAACCAGGCCCGACCCTGCTTAGCTTTCGAGATCAGATGAGATCGGGCGCTTTCAGGGTGATGTGGCCATAGGCCTTAACCTGTGCGGCTGCCTCAAGTCTCTCAGGAGAGGATGGTATCATGCTTTCCTGCCCCTGAACCTTTTTTACAAGGGGACATAGTCTAATGCAAAAGCAGAGGTACAAACAATGCATATACTAATGTGCTAGTTTAGCAATCTACATAAAGCATGCAACTAATCACACAGTTTCATGCTGAGTAGGTGTCCAGGAGTGCCTGAATCCAACCACATAGAGAAGCTTACCCATGGCAGAGCTTGCAGCGGAAGAAGTGTGCTGTCCAAGGAGGAGCTGACACTATACCTGGAGCATGGTGAGTGAAAACTCAACACTTTACTCCCTCTAGTGGTGGATACAGACAAGACATCCCACTCAAAAGGAAAGTCCTTAAGATAATTCTTAGGACCTTTCCCAGGCTTACCTTATCTCCGCCGCAGGTCTGCTAAAGACCAGACAGTACCAATCTTCACTTATCACGGCGGGTATGTTGTGCCAACCTTCAGGGGTATGGGTTCCTACTTAAAGGAGACCTCTTCCCTGGACCTTGTAAAAGACTGCCAGAAACTTTTGCGCTTTTTGTGTATAGCGAAAGTACTGGATCCCAGAGCCCAGTCCTCCAAAGAGAGACATTACAGGCAACACCTCGGTCTTCTGCAAGGCCCAGGTACCATCCATTTGGCGTAATTAATAAGCGGTTTGGATGGATCAGTGTGTAGCTCCCTAACCACCGGAGGGATTCTTAATAGAGCTTCTTCTTAGCACATCCTTAAACGTGACCAGCACCTTAGACACTGGTGAAAAAACTGAGGAGCTCCCAGTAGAGGAGGGGTTTTATAGGGAGGAACCTTCCTGTCTAATTGATTACACCAGTGTCCAGCACCCGACGGTGGATATAACCCATTATGTAATGATTAAGCCTCTGTGTCCCGTGATGTACGATAAAGAAAGATTCTTGATTATTGTTTTGTCTAACATGGTGCATGCCACTTCAAAATTTACAATTGACATTTTTACTGTGCACAAGAAGCATAACTACTGCTATACTTCTGGAGCACCAATACTTGACCTTCTGGTCTCAGCTTCAACAATTGCAGTCACATTCACTGTTTTAAAAGATACTCCACAGTGTCTCCGTTTTTTTTATCTCATGGTAAACTACCAGATCACTACTTTAGGAATTACACAATATTATTATTTATTAAATAAAAAAATAAAGTTTAACCTCTTAATGCGTGGCTCCTGTATCATGTGACTGCTGCGATTGGAACTCACAGGGGTCACATGATCGCAACCCGTCCCACTGGTTCCTGATCAGAAGCCATGGCCAAGAAATGTCGGTGACAGTTCTGACAGTGTGCTGGGAGCGGCACTCTCAGCATGTAACCTCAGGCTGTCATGGACGCATTTGTACGGCAGCTGGGTGTCAAAGCCCACTTTTCTTGCCACTGCATATATGCATTACGCAGTTGGCAAGAGGTTATAGCTGAACTCCAGGCAAACAGCTAAATACATAAATTAAATACCATTTACCCACTTCCCTACCCAGCTATAGACATGACGCATGTCCTCTGTCCCTCTGGGCAGCCGTCATATGACGTCCTCGGCTTCCCGGGCCTCTAGGGGGCGCGCGCGGGAGCCGATACGCGAGCCCGGTGGCCGCGATCTCCACTGGGCACCCGCGATTGCCTGTCACACAGCAGGGACGTGAAATCTGCATGTGTAAACACACAGATCCACGTCCTGTCAGGTGAAAGGAGACCAATGGTGTACAGAGGAACACGGATCGGTCTCCTCCCCTTGTGAGTCCCCTCCCTCCACAGTTAGAATCACTCCCTAGGTAACACGTTTAAACCGTTGATCGCCCCCTAGTGTTAACCCATTCCCTGCCAGAGACATTTACACAGTAAGCAGTGTATTTTTATAGCACTGATCGCTGTATAAATGTGAATGGTCCCAAAATAGTGTCAAAAGTGTCCGATATGTCTGCCGCAATGTCACAGTCACGATAAAAATAAAAAAATCCCAGATCGCCGCCATTAGTAGTAAAAAAAATAATGATAAAAATGACATAAATCTATCCCTTATTTTGTAGGCGCTATAACTTTTGCACAAACCAATTGATCGCTTATTGCGATTTTTTTTCCAAAAACATGTAAAATACACATCGGCCTAAACTGAGGAAGACATTTTTTTTTTTTAAATGGGATATTTATTATAGCAAAAAGTAAAAAATATTGTGTTTTTTTTTTCAAAAATGGCGGTCTTTTTTTGTTTATAGAGCAAAAAATAAAAACTGCAGGAGGTGATCAAATACCACCAAAAGAAGCTCTATTTTTGGGGGGAAAAATTATCAAAATTTCATATGGGTACAGTGTTGCATGACCGCGCAATTGTCATTCAAAATGTTACAATACTAAAAACTGAAAATTGGCCTGTGCAGGAAGGAGGTGAAAATGCCCTGTATTGAGGTGGTTACCCATCAAAGAATTTGTTTTTGCTAAGATTTGCACAGCCCTGCCAGGCAACTGAGATGTTTGATAGTTTGGTTGGTGGTGCGTGACTTTCTTACTGTAGTTACAGTGAGGGAAAAAGTATTTGATCCCCTGCTGATTTTTTGTGTGTTTGCCCACTGAAAAAGAAATGATCAGTCTATAATGTTAATGGTAGGTTTGTTTTAACAGTGAGAGACAGAAAAAAAAATACAGAAAAACGCATTTCAAAAAAGTTATAAATTGATTTGCATTTTAATGAGTGAAATAAGTATTTGACCCCTTCGCAAAACATGACTTAGTATTTGGTGGCAAAACCCTTGTTGACAATCACAGAGGTCAGACGTTTCTTGTAGTTGTCCACCAGGTTTGCACACATCTCAGGAGGGATTTTGTCCCACTTCTCTTTGCAGATCCTCTCCAAGTCATTAAGGATTCGAGGCCGATGTTTGGCAACTCGAACCTTCAGCGCCACATATGTTCTATGGTATTAAGGTATGGAAACTGGCTAGGCAACTCTGGGACCTTAATGTGCTTCTCCTTGAGCCACTCCTTTGTTGCCTTGGCCGTGTGTTTAGGGTCATTGTCATGCTGGAATACCCATACACGACCCATTTTCAATGCCCTGGCTGAGGGAAGGAGGTTCTCATCAAAGATTTGACAGTATATGGCCCCGTTCATTGTCCCTTTGATGCAGTGAAGTTGTCCTGTCCCCTTAGCAGAAAAACACCCCCAAAGCATGTTTCCACCTCCATGTTTGACAGTGGGGATGGTTTTCTTGGGCTCATAAGGCAGCATTCCTCCTCCTCCAAACACGGCGAGTTGAGTTGATACCAAAGAGTTTGATTTTGGTCTCATCTGACTACAACAGTTTCAGCCAGTTCTCCTCTAAATCATTCGGATGTTTATTAGCAAACTTCAGACGGGCCTGTACATGTGCTTTCTTGAACAGGGGGATCTTTCGGGGACTGCAGGATTTCAGGCCTTCACGGCGTAGTGTGTTACCAATTCTTTTCTTGGGGACTATGGTCCCAGCTGCCTTGAGATCATTGACAAGATTCTTCTGTGTAGTTCTGAGCAGGAATAGAGGGCCGCCAGACTAAGTGCAGCATATAAAGTCAATGGTTTAATAAAAATAACAAATGGCAACTCATGAGATGATTGAAATATAAAAGCATATTGTTTATAAAAGCGCCCGTCTCATGGGTTCTCCGGACTGTCCTATTGCCGTGGTAGCCTCGCGTGCACATGATGAGAACAAAACACAGGCGCCACTCTAAGTGCAGTAATACTGTAAGTTTAATTTTACAGGTGAACAAAGTGGGTACTCACAAAAGGATATTCATAATAGGCATGTAGGCATAATTTGCCATGTATCCATATCGCGTGCACATGATGTCACACGGAGGGCCACCCACTTCATGTCAGCACGTATTACATGCCCTCCGTGTAACATCACATCTGGCCCGGTGCCATCTTGTGTTCCACGCTGGTTACTGCAGTCTGTGGCTGCTTCCTGCTTGCATCCAGGCAATATAGCTTGCACGCTAGGCTACCATGGCAATCTGACAGTCCAGAGAACCCCTGAGACGGACGCTTGTACATACAATATGCTTGTGTATTTCAATCATCTCGTGAGTTGCCATTTTTTAAAACCATTGATTTTATATGCTGAACTTAGTCTGGTGCCCCGTTGTTCCTGCTTTTTACCTACAGAGTTCACTACTTCACTCTAAGGCCCCTTTCACACGGACGTTCCGTATTTCCGTTTTTCATCCATCCGTTTTCGGATGAAAAACAGACATACATGTATCCCTATGGGATAGCGGATGTCAGCGGATGAACATCCGACGACATCAGTCTCCGCTATTGTCCGTTTAGCATGACGGAGGAAAATCCTACTTTTCCATCCGTCTGCGGATCGGATGAAATCATCCGATCCTCCCATAGAGGAAAGCGGCGATCCGACCGTTCCGTTTCTGCACAATGTGCAGAGACGGACAAGTCATCTGCCGGCTCAGCGGGGATCAATGGAGCGATCTCCGCTGAGCAAACGGATATTCACGGGGCGGATCATGACGGGATCCGCCCGTGTGAAAGAGCTCTAAGGGTGCTGCCATCAAGCGCGTCGTCTTTTATGGACTGAGATAATATTCTGCAATGTTTTTATAATTGTGAACAATTGTGTTCTGTTATTCCTCAATTTTTTTGGCCTTTTTATTGTCTGTGTCACGGTCTGGAGTCAGGCTCAGAGGCCAGTAGCTATAGCAGCTGAGCAGGTATTCACACAGGTCACCCTGGCTGATGACACGGGTTTACCTGAGGTGCGGGGTCTAAGCACTAACCGGTATTCACCAGAGCTCCTGATGGTGGAGATGGGCTTTGCTGCGTGTTAGTGTGCCAGGTCGCGGTCCTCAGGATAGCCCCACCAGGAGGTGAGCAAGCCGGGGTCTGGAAGCAGATATAACAGATAGGGATCAAGCAGAAGCGTAGTCGGGGAACGAGCCAAAAGTCAGTAACAAATAGTTGCAGGTTGGGATTCAGCAGAAGCGTAGTCGGGGGACGAGCCAAATGTCGGTAGCAAAGATACGGTCGGCAGCGGGAGAGACAGAAGCAAGATATTGGCTGGCAAAGGCACAATATTCTGGCAACCAGGAAGTGCAGGGACATGGCTTAAATCAGGAAGTTCATGGGAGCAGCAAAGGGTTCAAGGTTCAAGGCAAATAAGATTCAAGACAAGATTATTCAAGGAATTGTCTAAGGCCAGGTCCTAACAGTCTGATTTAACTTATACTTATAATGATATTCATGTTATGTGTGCCTTAATACATCCCCCTAGCGCCCCTATACACTTTTTTCTTCCTGTGTAGTTCTGTGCCGATTCCTCACCGTTCTCATGATTAAAACTCCACGAGGTGAGATCTTGCATGGAGCCCAAGACCGAGGGAGATTGAAAGTTATTTTGGGTTTCTTCCATTTGCGAATAATCGCACCAACTGTTGTCACCCTCTCACCAAGCTGCTTGCCGATGGTCTTGTAGTCCATTCCAGCCTTGTGTAGGTCTACAATCTTGTCCCCGACATCCTTGAACAGCTCTTTGGTCTTGACCATGGTTGAGAGATTGGAATCTGATTAATTGCTTCTGTGGACAGGTGTCTTTTATACAGGTAACAAGCTGTGATTAGGAGCACTCCCTTTAGGCCGGGTTCACACTGGGGCGACAAACGCTCCGACATTGGGAGCTCATGTCGCATGACGTGTGAAAATCAATTTTTCCCTATGTGAGCCGTCTTAACTGGTCCGACACATGTCGGTCCGACTTTGAAAATGCTCCCTGTACTACTTTGGTCCGACTTCAGCCCATTGACTATGATTGAAGTCGGATCAAAGTCGGACCGCAGTCTTGCATGATCCGACTTTGGCATGCGACTTGTGCTCTGCTGCTCTTGAGGGGGAACTCCAGGCCAAATTTTAAATAAAAAACCGGCATGGGTTCCCCCCCCCCCCAAGGGCATACCAGGCCCTTGGGTCTGGTATGGATTTTAAGGGGAACCCCTACGCCAAAAAAACGGCGTGGGGGTTCCCCCAAAATCAAAACCAGACCCTTATCCAAGCACGCAACCTGGCAGGCCGCAGGGGAAGAGGGGGGCGAGAGAGCGGCCCCCTCCCTCCTGAACCGTACCAGGCCGCATGCCCTCAACATGGGGGGTTTGGTGCTTTGGGGCAGGGGGGCGACCTGCGGCCCCCCCACCCCAAAGCACCCCGCCCCCATGTTGATGAGGACAGGGCCTCTTCCCGACAACCCTGGCCGTTGGTTGTCGGGGTCTGCGGGCGGGGGGGCTTATCTGAATCCGGGAGCGCCCCTTTAATAAGGGGGCCCCCAGATCCCGGCCCCCCACCCTATGTGAATGAGTATGTGGTACATCGTACCCCCTACCCATTCACCTGGTGGAAAAAAAATGGCAATAAAAAAAAACACACACAGCTTTTTAAAGCAATTTATTTACCCCATACTCATTCACATAGGGTGGGGGGCTTGGATCTGGGGGCCCCCTTATTAAAGGGGGGCTCCCGGATTCCGATAGGCCCCCCGCCCACAGACCCCGACAACCAACGGACAGGGTTGTCGGGAAGAGGCCCTGTCCTCATCAACATGGGGGCAGGGTGCTTTGGGGTGGGGGGGGGGCCGCAGGTCGCCCCCCTGCCCCAAAGCACCAAACCCCCCATGTTGAGGGCATGCGGCCTGGTACGGTTCAGAAGGGAGGGGGGGGGGGGCGCTCTCTCGTCCCCCCCCTCTTCCCCTGCGGCCTGCCAGGTTGCATGCTCGGATAAGGGTCTGGTTTGGATTTTGGGGGCACCCCCACGCCGTTTTTTGGCGTAGGGGGTTCCCCTTAAAATCCATACCAGACCCAAGGGCCCGGTATGCTCTTGGAGGGGGAACCCATGCCGGTTTTTTATTTAAAATTTGGTGTGGAGTTCCCCCTCAAGATTCATACCAAACACAGTGCCTGATATTGGCGGGGATCCAAGTCGGATCCCCGTTCATTGAAAGTCGGACATATGTCGGCTTCATGTCGCAGGGCAAAGTCGGATCCAAAGAAGGACGGCTGTCGTGTCGCACAAGTGTGAACCCGGCCCCAAGAGCTCCCAGTTAAGTGCTCCTAAGCTCGTTACCTGTATAGAAGACACCTGGGAGCCAGAAATCTTGCTGATTGATAGGGGATCAAATAAATACTTATTTCACCCATTAAAATCCAAATCAATTTATACATTTTTTGAAATTAGTTTTTTTGGATATTTTTGTTATTCTGTCTCTCTCACTGTTAAAATAAACCTAACATTAAAATTATAGACTGATCATTTCTTTGTCAGTGGGCAAACGTACAAAATCAGCAGGGGATCAAATACTTTTTTCCCCTCACTGTAAAAAGGAGCTCCAGTCCTTAAAAAATTAAAAAAGTCAGCAGCTACAAATACTGTAGTTGCTGCCTTTTAATAAAAAGACACTTACCTGTCCAATGATCCAGCGATGTCCTCACTCGAGCTGATTCTTCAATTGGCTTTGGGTACAGGCACTGGCATCTTAGGTAAGGGAAACCGGCGGTGAAGCCTTAAGGCTTCACCGCCGGTTTCCTACTGCGCATGCACAAGCCGCGCTGCACTTTGTGAATTATCCCGCAGTCTTCTGGGACCTGTGATGTGTCCCAGAAGGCTGCAGAGGGGAGGAGGGGGGTCCTGCGGTCATCTGACCAGAAGTGGGAGTGGGTCAAAACCAGATACCCGCTACCCCCTACCCCCCAAAAAGTGCCAAAATGTGGCAGTGGAGAGGGGCAGGATGCAAACAAATGAAACGTACCCCTTTTGGGTTAAGTTCCACTTTAAGTACTACAGCCTGGTCACCTTCATGCCCCCAAACAGTCACTGGACAGTGAAGAGGTGAGCTCATCTATGAATTCTGCTCTTTCTTCCTGTCAACGTGTTCCTGATTAGCCCTGTGCTGATCACATGTACTCTCCTAAGAAAAAAAAAAAAATACCAATACACACCAAATTGAGCATGTGCAGCCGGACTCCAAAGGCTCAGTCTTATCCAGACTTGTCCAGGGGGACAGTGCAGGGAGGGGAGGATCTATGCATACAGGATCAAGCAGCCTTTTTACACCCCTTAGGTTCCACAGTGAGTATAACAAGCATGCTTTACTGCATATACAGATTGATTTTACTGTTGTGGGTTTAGTAACACTTTAAGAACAGATCTTTGTATTGTACCACTTCTCCCTCTTCCAATCTAAGCTCTGTTATACAGGGATTAGAAGAGGCAGGTACATTCAATAGTTGCTTTTTAATAGATTTATATATTTTTAATGTACATATGCTGAACCTCCATCAGTTGGTGTTTTCTTTAGGCCTCGTGCACACTGGACATTTTTGCAGCTGCTTCTAGGGACGTCTGGCATTTTTTCCTCCCCTGCCTTTAAACTCTCCTGCATGTTAGCCTGTGTGTCCATGCACACATGGGGGTTGATTTAATAAAGGCAAATATACTGTGCACTGCAAGTGCATTTGCTCTAGATCTGAGGGGAAGCTCTGCTGGTTTCGATCATCCAATCATGTACAAGCAAAAATGCTGTTTTTTATTTTCCTTGCATATGATTGAGTATTCTTTGCAAAGTAAAGTTTTACCTCATTTACTAAGCTCTGGAGAAAGTGCTCTTGCAGTGCACAGTATATTTGCCTTTAGTAAATCAACCCCATAGACTCTTAGCAGCATTTAGTGGCAGGAGCTTTTAGAGGCAGGGAAAAAAAAAAACACTGCCAGTGCATCCAGGAGTAGCAGAGTATTGGCAAAAAAAAAACATTGACGCTTGTTAAAGCTAGGCGAGTTTAGCACTTGAGTTTTAATTCATAAATTATTATACTAGCCAATTAAATAAATGAACACCCAAGCACTGGGCGCCTGTAAACGCGCCTAAACGCGCTACACACTTTAAGCGCCGGGTGTTTTTTCTGCCGAAACGTTGCTGCCAGGAGGAAAGGTTTTAGGAGAGTTTACAATATGTCCTGTGTGCATGAGGCCTTATATCTGAGTGGAGTGTGCGTTAAGGATTGACAGGCAACCAGTGAAATGCTGGCTACTGCCTGCAGTGACAGCCTCAGCGAACCAAGGGTCCTAATTTGAACTGGTAAATACATTTTAAAAGTCCTAAATAAATAATTTTCATCAATTATGACTTTGTAGGGTATATTTTTAAAGTAATCTCTTTTTGGTCAATAATATACAGTAGAAAACTTTTACTGGAAAAAAAAAAGATGGTGTACACCATGACCATTTTCAATTTAAGAAAAGAAAAATTGCATACTACCCCCCCCCCAAATGTTTTTGTCCAGTTGTGTGACATTACAGGTTTTCTTCTTCCCATGGTGGTGGGCAGATCCTAAATGCTGTTGAAAGTGGCGTCGCATAATGATAATGGCGTCTGCTCTCTGTAGCTTTCTCCTGCGAGTCCAGGGCAATAAACTAGCCTTGAAAAAAGAAAGTAGGCGAGTACTGCAGCTGCAAATGCTTTTTATTTTTTTCCAGATCCTGAGGTTTGATGATTTTTGACCGTTAAAGTATACTAATGATCTACTTTGACAGTTGTCGTGTTGTATGGAGTTCAGGGCTGCAAATTAAACTTTGACTCCAAATGGCTGCTATGGTATGAATACTGGTATTTGCCCCCAGCTCTCACAGGAGGTAAAAAGTGAACTATAAAACAAAGGATTCCAAATAGGTTTGGACTACACTTTGATTAAGCCATGCAGTAAGTTATCAACATGTCTATGGAGTTGGGGGGGATTTACTAAAACTGTTGCGTGCAAAATCTGGTGCAGCTGTGAATAGAATCACTTTTGTAGCGATTCCACCACAGCCAATAAGAACAGTGGAAAACTTGCTTCCATTTGAACAATTGTTTAGTTTGGAGGTGGCACCACAGCATTGTATCGCCCATATTCATAAGATACTTACCACAATGGCGGAACCAAAAATACAGCCATATGTGGATAGATGGGAAAGGGAGCTTGGGGCACCCGAGTGAACAACAGAGGGTGAAAATACTGAGATTGGTACATGGTACAGCAGTAGATGTAAATACGATATAAATTAATTTGAAATGTCTGGCAAGATGGCATATAAACACAGACTATATTATATACCATCTATATGGTATATTAACACATACTAAAGCAAAAAAATATTAACCAGAGAAATCTCCATTTTGTTGACGAGGTTGTAAGATAAGGAGGTACAATGGCACATTTATGGTGGGAGTGCCAAAAAAACAGATTCTGCATTGCAACTGATAATTTCTTTGTCAAATGGTAAAATGACAAATGGCAACTCACGAGATGATTGAAATATACAAGAATATTGTTTGTACAAGCGTCCATCTCAGGGGTTCTCCGGACTGTCCTATTGCCACGGCAACCTCACGTGCAAGCTATATCGCCTGGATGCAAGCAGGAAGCTGCCGAACGCTGCAGTAACCAGCGTGGAACGCAAGATGGCGCCAAATTCTGAGTGCTATAGTTTTAGTAAATCTCCCCATATGTCTATTCATTTTTACCTGAGCATTAGAGAGGTGTCTGGACATCGCAAGAACAATCAGGTCTGTCCCTCCAGAACTGACTATGGCATCTTTCACATCATCATTGCCAGCAATCGCCCTGAAGGCACTCAATACCTGCTTTACAAGCTCCTGAGAAAAATAAAAAAAAATAGGAGGATTTTACAACACTAGTCATTTAAACAAATATTCACATTTGGAATTAAAGTGGTTGTAAAATCTAAACATTTTTTACCTTAATGCAATCCTTGCATCAAGGTAAAAAATGTTTAGGTGTCAGCATCCCCCCCCCCCTTTTACTTACCTGAGCCCGCATTCGATCCAGTGCTGTGCACGTCTGTAACTCTTCTCTCCCCTCACTTCCGGCTCTTGCTGGCTTTGCTGGGGCAGCGGAAGCCATTGGCTCCAAGTGCTGTCAATCAGTGGGGCTCGGGTGCGAGGACGCACAAGTGCCCCATAGGAAGCGGCTTCCCATGGGGACACTGGACAGAGGTGAGAAGCCAGGAGCGTCGGCGGGGGACTCGGGAAGAGGTTTGCAGCTGCTTTGTGCAATTACATTGCACAGAGCAGGCAAGTATAGGTTTATCATCATTTTATTTTTTTATTTACTTTTACAATCACTTTAATCCTATTCTAGATCTTTATGACACAAAAAGCCTCTAATATCCTGTTGTGATCATAGATCTCCTCTATGCTAGAGTTCCCCTTACTGTAATCTCCCTGTGAAGGCAAATTATATTCACAGTAGAGCTGGGCGAAAAAAATCTGCTATTTTTTTTTTTTTTTACAAAAAACTCGATTTACGATTCGAATCAATTCAAAATAACTGCGAACTGTAAATATATTTAAAAAATATATATTGTATTTAATTAAAGTGCATCAACATAAACAAAATTGCAAGGGCAAACCCTTTCTCTAAGACCCCTTTCACACTGGGGTGGTTTGCGGGCGCTATTGCGCTAAAAATAGCACCTGCAAACCGACCTGAAACAGCAGCTGCTGTTTCTAGGTGAGAAAGCCTGAGCGGTGCGCTAGCAGGATAGTAAAAAAAAGTCCCGCTAGTCGCATCTTTGGAGCGGTGAAGGAGCGGTGTGTTTACCGCTCCTCCACCGCTCCTGCCCATTGAAAGCAATGGGACAGCGCGGCTATACCGCCGGCATAGCGCTTCTGCAGAGGCGCTTTGCAGTGGTTTTTAACCCTTTTTCGGTCGCTAGCAGGGGGTAAAACCGCCCCGCTAGCGGCCGAATACCGCCGCAAAATTTGCGGTAAATCGCCGCTTTACCGCCACCGCCCCAGTGTGAAAGGGGCCTAACTGAAAAGTCACTGTGCAGTGTGCAACAAAGATTGTTAAACATCCAAATTATTTATATTTGGATTGAGCTAATAAAACAACAAAAAATCCTGAGATAACTCTTAGTTGAACTGAACATGTAAAGTTTACATGTTCAATTCAACTATTGTAAACAGTAACACCATTCGCCATAAAAAAAGGAATTGCATTTTAAACATTCTTTGCAAGGAAAATGAGCCTATCAACAACAGCAGGCTTGAGGCAAGCTCGGTGACAGGTGACAATACCCCCACCCACACTAAAGACCCTCCCAGATGGGGCGCTAGTTGCTGGAATGGCCAGGTATTTTCTTGCCAGGCGACTGAGTCTTGTGAAGTTGGGCTGATGCTGCTTCCACCACTCAAGTGGGTCAGTTTCAGGATCCACCTCAGGACTCAATAAGTAGGAGGTGAGCTCTGCTTCGATTTTATCCTTTACTGACTGGTGGGACAGTGCAGGTGCTATTTCTTAAAGAAGGCAGCTAAAGTTTTCTTCTTAAGTGGGCTCATCTGTTCTTCTTGGCACATTTGTACAGCAGGAATGAGCAGAGGGCAGATAGCTCAGTGACAGCTCTTTTCTTAATAGTGTCCAACTTGTCCGGGGTAATGTAGGTGGTACGGAACTGTGGATCCATTAGTGAAGCAATGTCCAGGAGCTCGTCATTCTCAGGGTCACTGTATTTCTGTTCAAGGTAGCACATAATATTTATTTTTATTGTAGCGGTGAGATCTACATCTTACTCCTCTCGCTGAAGGAGACTTGTTTTAAACAGATGCAGCACAGGTTTAATGTAGGAAACGCTTACATAAGATTCTCCGGACAGCTTGTCAGTAAAGTCCTGAAGTGGTTTGATAGCTTTGTTTGTGGCATCTAAAACCTCCAGATCTTGCCACGTAGGAACAAGATGGCGGGTTTTCTTGTCAGCACCCAGAACATGGACGATGGCTCTCTCTTGTTCAAGATATCTTTCAATCATTTTTTGACGTGAACCCCATCTTGTAAGTGACTCTGTTACTAGTTGATGAGGAGGAAGACCCAGCTCTGCCTGAACCTCTGCCAAGTCCCGTCTTTTTTCCCAACTATATGAAAAGGCAGAAACTGCCTTTTTTACACACTCCAATGGCACGGTCAATCCGTTCATCTTTCACACCATTCACTGTAATAAAGAAAACAACAACAACAACATTTAGTTTCAGAGTAGTATAGTATAATAGTACTAAACTTTTTTGTTATCACAGTGTGATAACAAAAAAGTTTAGTACTATTATAATCACACACACCTTTGTTTCTAATTTATTTCCACACAAACTTACCGACAGCATTGTGCAGTCGATGTCCAAAGCACTTGAGGTTTGGCCAATTATTGTCCTTCATAGCTCTGATTATATTGGAGCTACTGTCAGTGGTCATACAGGTAAGGCGCTCCTCTGAAAGGCCCCAGGAGTTCAGAGCATCCTTTAACTCTAGTGCAATAGTTTTGCCCGTATGGTCCTGGGGGAAATATGACGTTTGGAGACAGACGCTTCGCATGTCCCAGCTCTCGCTGACATAATGAACTGTAAGAGACATGTAAGGCTGCATGGTTCGGCTCGAACACAGGTCAGTAGTGGCAGTGTAAAAGTCAATTCCCTTCAACTCGCTTATTATCTTTTGCCGAGTGTTATACAGCTGAGGAAGAGCAACGAGAAGAGAAATACTTGTGACTAGGTACTGTATATCGAGCATCCAAAACTTTCAGCAGGTTCTTAAACCCTCTCTTCTCAACAGAGTAAACTGGCAGCATATCCGTAGCTATGTAGAGGGTAATTGCCTCGGTTATGGCTTTCTACCTTGCCCCGCTCTTCTCATACGGTACACAGCTTTGTTCAAGAGTTGTTTGCTCTGCAAATCGGGCCTGGGGTGCTAGCGCTAACGCCACTAGAGTGGTTTTCTTTCCGAAGAGGGCAACACTTCTCCCACTCAGCTGCATGTCTTTGCTTTAAATGCTGAAAACAGATTTGTCGTACTGCTACCAGCAAAAACAACAGCCTTAAGACATAGTTTGCATCAAGGGGTTGTCTGTGCCTCATCAGATGCCATAAATCCAAACCAACTTCACACGACTAAAGTCGAAGAGCATTTCTTTGGAAGGAGCTGCTCTCTTTCGCCGGCTGTTTCTGCCATGTTGTTAGTGTATGTGGCTATGGACACAGGAGGGTCGTTTGTGAGGGTCTGCACCCGCAATTGGAGGATTCTTTAGCCGTGGATCGTTTCTTTGACGACATCAGAAAGTTCCTTGTCTGGCAGGAAAGCTTGGATTCTTTTGAAAAATGAGGCTCAGCCGGAAGGTCAGGGAAGCGTTTCTGTTATTAGGAGGCGATGTTTGAGCTGAGCTAGGGAGTAGCAAGATGGCTGCTGCTACTCACAGGGCAGGTGTTGCGGGACGATCTGTAGGTGGCTGCGTGAGCAGAAGAGTGCTGCGATGGAAGCTGCAGGTGACAGATAATCAAGCTTGGAAGCTCCAGTGGCAGTGTAGGAGTCAGGGAGACCAGGAGCAAGTGCTAACACTGTAGCAGGGTAGAGCAAGATGGCCGACACATGTAGCTCTCTGGGCCAAACAGAGGTGGATGCCTGCCGCTATCCTAGCAGGGGGCAGCAAGGAGACCAGCTAGGATAATCTGGCGGTCAGATGTGGCATGCAGCGAGCTTTAAGGAGTCGGGGAGGCCACGGGCAGTTACCGGGGTGTAGCAAGATGGCCGCTAGTCACTCTTCTGGATCCGTGATCACACCTCCAGGCTGCTATGCAGGCGTATAGTATGAGGGCAGCGGACAGCAGACCGGATGGCTCCTGTGACCCTGTGCAGAGTAAGCCAGGTGCAGGAGAGTCAGGATTGCCAGGAGTCAGTGCAGGCCCCGGAATCAGGTGTAGCAAGATGGCCGCCGATCACACTGCCAGATCCATGAGTTTACCTCCACCTCCAGGCCGCTGTGCAGGCGTGTAGTATGGGGATAAAAGCGTCGGTTAGCAGTCTGCGTGGCTCCGGTGACCATGTGAGGAGTACGCCGGGTGCAGGGAATTCAGGAAGGCCAGGAGACACTGCAGGCCCTGGAACCGGGTGCAGCAAGATGGCCGCCGCTCGCTCCACGAGAAGTAGCCAGAGCCGCGGACCGTCCCTCAGGCTGCTGCAATGGTAATGAGCGATGTAATGCTGGCCTCGGGTGGTGCTCTGACAGGTAGGAGGAGATCTCCGGAGTCTGCTGAGAATGCAAGGTGGGTTTGCTGGTGCAGAAAAGCCAAGGATGGTTAACAGGATGGCAGCTCTTCACATGTATCTCTTTTAGACCACCATCGGGCCACGCCCAATAGGAGGATTCTTAGCGCCGGTGGGGAGCCTCACAGACACACACGTCTGCTCCCAGTGCCATTCTGGACACGCCCCCTGCTACAGAAACCCTGAAGGGAAAAAAAAAATCTAAAAAAAATTGATTTTGTCAAAATCTGAATCGATTTGACCTACCAACTCGATTTTTAAATCGAAACGATTTTTTGCCCAGCCCCAATTCACAGTCACAATTTAAAGTATAGTAAAAGGCAAAACTTTTTTTTTTTTCGTTATGGATAGTGTGCAAAGGGATTAGAACACGTGTGTCCCTGTTAAGGAAATTCACTCTATTTGTCCTGTTTACCATTATCAATCAAACTAAATGGTAAACCAGAAAAGTAAGAGGGAAAATCTTCCCAATATGGACACCAGCTCTGGTGACCTGGGGGTCCCCAAGGGATTCCCTTAATTTGAAGGGATTTCCTTTCACTTCCTGTTTGGCTATGGGCCATGAAGTGAAGGAGAAATCTGACAGGAGTTATAACCCTCCCTTGTCTATAGTTTTACTTTTTTTAAATACAGTAACCGCTTTACAAATTCACTTGTACATAAACCATTGAAGAAAAATTCTGGTCTAATGAGAAATTGCCAAACTAATTTTTGAATCCTGCCAATTGCTGGGCAATTGACATGCTTTTCTGTACACCTTGCTGAAGGATCAGCGATAGCTAGTGAACTGTGAGCCTTTCTTTAAAAAGGGTACTCTGAGTACCCCACATGTAAAAGAAAAAGTCATCTCGACATTAAACAATATACCCCAAAAAGGATGAAAACACAAAAATACAACCCCCTAAAAAGAAGTCCAATTTTTTTTTTCTTAAACCACTTCCTATCAATAGGCTGTATGTAAGTACCCTGAACTTCAAATGGTACAAAACAAGCTCACAGTTTTCTATGGAATGGACAACAGCTGTCACGAAACAACAATAATCTGAAATGTAAGAAGAAAAAAAAAAAGTCTCCCCTAGTAAGAACAACATAAAAAGGCAGCAAAGGGGGCGACTGCCCAGACATACACTTTTAAGCCCACGCTCACACTGGGGCTGCGGGAGTGAAGCCTGCGAGTTCAGCTGAACTCGCACAATTTCACTCCCGCTGGCAGTCCCGATTTCAGCCACGATTTCAAAGACATCTGAAACAGATGTCAATGTAAATCGCGGCTGAAATTGCAAAAAGTAGTACAGAAACTACTTTTTGTAATCGGTGCAGCGCCGCAGATGCGGCGTCGCACCGATTAGGACAGTGCCATTGCCCGCAATTTGCGGAAAATGTCGCCGATTTGACATGCGATTTGACATGTCAAATCACACCAGTGTGAACCAGGGCTTGTGTGAGTTTGGAGAATGTAAATTTTTCAGTAGAAGCTGCTTGCCTGTATTGCAAGAGATAATGTCTGTCTTATTACCTGATGATCGATGCAGTCAGCTAGGAGAGCCACCATGAAATTTAGACCACCCAGGTCAACAACATCTTGACAGAACTCATTACGTACACAAAGGCGGGAAACTGTAGCACATAGTTCACTTAGTACTGCAGTGTTATCTGTAAAAACTAGAAAACAAGACAAAAATCAATCCAGCAGAAGATCAGTTTATTGCAAATTAATCCCTCAGAGATTACAGGTATTGGAGATGTGTTGATATGTCAAATTATTTAGCTGGCATATCGCACTGGTGACCACCTGCTTCTGCTTTCTCAAAGCACATTACTAGTTTACTTTAAAATAGTGGATAGGCAAGATCTGATATTGTCCAGTCTTTAACACAACATGACCAATGACCCATCTCTTTATGTTTCCTAATATGAGCTACAGCACACTTTCAGTTTTTAGACACATTATATATACACACACACACACACACACACACACACACACACACACACACATATATATATATATACGGGATATATATATATTGTGACAGCAGGAAGGTAAAGTCACCTGGTTGCATCCAGGGGGGTAGATATATTTCGCCCAGATTCAGGCTTTACGCCGACTTATACAACTAGGTGGAGAGTTGTATAAGCCCAGCTGAGGATAGTGGGCTCATGGATGACTCATACCTCTAGGGAGAGTGCTGGGCGTCGTGCAGACAGGGAGTTGATGAGACCAGCTGAAGCTTGTCAGCTCATTTAGGCCTCTATAAGAACTCCCAGATTCATTAGATGTTAGCTCATGCCTGGACCCAGACCTGTGTGGACTGTCTAGGGAGAGTGAACCCCTGTGCGGTGAGACAAAGCCTGTGTGGCTATTTGCTTGGACATTTAAAACCAGGGACTTAGGGACTAGGACAGCACTAGGCTGATCCCAGTTGTTAGTTAGGAAACCTGTATGTTTAGTCAGAGGTCAAATTGACCAGGATTTATTTTGTTTATGTTTCTTTTGCTTTGCTGTGTTTTTGTCACTGTAAATAGAAAATAAACCGCACCTTTTTGATTTTGAAAACCACAACCTCCGTCTGCTGGGCCTGTTTTTGTGTGGGGAGCCCATCCCGGGGGTCACACACACCCGCTGCCGAGCTAACCCCCTCACAATATATATATATTATATATATATACACATACATACATACATACATACATACATACATACATACACACACATATATAAATAAATACAGTCACAATGTATCTTTGAAACCCAAAGAAGACCGTAATTCAGCATGTCCATACATGTTTAGTTCAGCAGTAGTAGTAACAGATTTTTCTGCCTACATGAACGCTTCTGCATACAGCTCACCTTTGCGCAGATGATCTCCCAGACAACAAAGTGCAGGAAATGATCTGCACCTTCACAGAGGGATCTGTGGAATGCTCTGGCCAGCCCCAATCCTTGCCTAATGTTGACAGCAGCATATCCTCAGTACTTTGAATCCTTCATTGTCCTCCACAGAACCGTGAACAATCAGCCCACATGTGGGGAGATTTTTTTCGTAAGTTGGATAACTTCCCTGTGTAATAATCAGAACTATCTGAGCTGCCACATATCGTCCCTCCTCAACATTGGAAAGGGCCTGGTAACCATAATTGATGCGTAATTGATGCTTGCTAGGGTTGCACCGATACAGAGTATTTGCCTGAGTACTTGTACCTCGGGAAAATGCTCCCGATGCCTGACCCGATACCTTTGCATGAAGAGGTGGCTCTTGGAGGTCAGTGGGTGGAGAGGGAGGAGCGGAGAGCAAGTCCTGACAGTGGAGAGTGAGTCCTGGCAGGCTGGCAGCAGCAAAAGGTAAGCTGGCTGGGGGCAGGCAAGTGGATCGCAGCATCGGTGACCCGGGCCGTTACATTAGTTAACGGAGTTGACGGCCCCAGTCTCCGGAGATTGAACAGCGCAAAGCTGTTAGGTGGAACTGATGGGCAGGCAGTGACAATGAAATGCAGCACTGATTGCATTGGCAATTGCTGGCAGCCTGGCATGATAAATGAATGATGAGAGACAACCAATAACAGTTCAAACTTTCTCCAGTATACAAGTGCTGCGATGCCTATCTTGATACACCCTGCACTCGGCCTCTGTAAGCAGGAGTCCCAGCCCATATAGTTCATTAACTATATGGTCTGGATGTAACAAGATGTCTGCTGCTGCCTTCTGACTGCTGCTTACTGAGGCCGAGTGCAGGGTGTATCAAGATAGGCATCCCAGCACTTGTATACTGGAGAAAGTTTGAACTGTTATTGGTTGTCTATCATCATTCATTTATCATGCCAGGCTGCCAGCAATTTCCAATGCAATCAGTGCTGCATTTAATTGCCACTGCCTGCCCATCAGTTCCACCTATCATTGCCCATAAGTGCCACCTATCAGAGCCAGCATATCAGTGCCACCTATCAGTGCTGCATATCAGTGCCAGCCATCAGTGCTGCAAATCAGTGCCACCTATCATGCTGCAAATCAGTGCCACCTATCAGTGCTGCAACAATATCATTAGTCTATATTGTGCTTTGAAAAAAAAAAAAAAAGTATCGGTATCGGCGAGTACTTGAAAAAAAGTGTTGGTACTTGTACTCAGTCTTAAAAAAGTGGTATTGGTGCAACCCTAATGCTTGCCTTTACCTTATGATTAATATATGATGAACAAATACCAAATATATCCAAATATTTCAATACAGACATTTGCACATATTGGTAGCTTTGTTACATTCAGTATTTTCAGGCTTACTGGTCATTTAACCTATGCAAGGTTCTGTTCAATAGCAAAAAGTAGGAATCTACACTGCCAGATATTATATTAAAGCAGCCAAAGCACCCATGGCTGCTGGAATACCTGAACAGTAACTGCGCCTGATAGGCTCCTTCAATTTTGCTGATTGGGGTGTTGACAACAGGATCACCTACATCTCGACTTTCAGCTGATTCAGCAGGAACTGGGCTAAATTTGAGTCTCACTTTACACAGCACTGTTAATATATACTTGCTGGTCATCTTTATGCAAAACCTTGAATAATATTTATGTAGGAAACAATTGTTACCCAGAGATTAAAAGAAATAAGACTACTAGGGCCAATTCACATCGATACGATGCGATAATACACACGTTGGTGCCATTCTTAATAAATGATTGCCCAATGCACCTGAGCTGCAATGCACAGCAATAGATGGTACCAAAACACAACCCACGGCTGCAAAATTGTTCATATCTCTTTTTAAGTTCATTCTGGTGCAAATAAATGGTGTGTGTTAAAACTGCGCACCAGATCAGGGTGGTGTGGATGGGCCCTTTGGGTGGCTATAGAGGGTATTGTAATAACAAACAACCATCTCAGTTGGGACTGTCACTTGCAATTTGGTAGTTTCCAATCTCTTGGGATGCAAAAAAAAAAACACACTGTGCATTTGCGGCAGCCGTCTACGTGGGACTCCCTGCATGCAGATGCACGGAATACCTCTGCATCCTGTGCAGGTAAACACTGCCCTTTGCACGGATATACACTTAAGTATGCCCACGTGAGCAAGGCATTATCAGTTAACATTGTTCACAGATGTTTGCATATACTACAAGGGGTCTTAAAAAAGTTTGTGCACTTAAATTTTTTCGTTGGAAACGGTAAGGGGGGGGGGGGGGGGGGGGAAGTAGTATTTGGTTGTGTCTAAGAGCGTCATGTGACTAGTCTGTCTGGCAAGCCCGCTGACCTTGCACTTTAGTATAAGAGTTATCATGCTGTGGTAAAGATGGCTGCGAAACTTATTTAAAAAAAATAAAAATAAGTGCGGAAACGTTTTAAAGAACCCTTGTACAAAACACTTCCTCTCCCCTTTGCTCTTAAAGAAGAGAAAAGTGGAATGTGTTCTGCAGTTCTATAACACTTTCTGTCCTGGGGTGTCAATGCTGTTCCTCTATAGTATGGCGGTGAGTAAGTGTTGCCACCCTAAGGCAGGAATGTGTTACTTGCAGGATCACCAGGTGAAATTAAAAGCCTGAAAAAAGAAAATAAATACAGCCAATACACCTTGGAACTGGTAAATGTAACTATATTTAAATTCATGATCTTGGGTTTAGATATTTTTAATAAAGCTCTTTGCCTTTTTTCTGAAACACAAGCAGAATAATATATAATGTATACCTTTTGCAGCTTCGATCAACAGTTTCAGGCCTCCATTCTCCATAACAATCATCTTGGCATGATCATGTGATTGTCCAAAGGGAACCCTAATGTCATCATCAAAGGTCATAATCCTCAAAGCAGAGCAAGCTTCACGCACCACATCTGGATCTGCTCCATGGTTTGATATGGCTCCTGTAAGGTGTGGCAAAATACCTGCTTTAACAAGGTTTTGTCGATTCTGCTCATGCTTCAGGCATGTGTGCCGAGTGAGACGGATTGCCATCAAGGTCACCTCAGCATCTTGTGAATAATTCTCTAAATTATGAATTAACAGGTCCTGTCCAACACCTTCCAGCAAATCAGGCTGCCCATCAGTGAGAGATGACATTGCATAAAGAGCATTCAGTAGTGCTTCCCTGTCATTCTCAGAAAGTTTCCAGGCTTCAAGAACCACTGGATAGGCAAACTTCTGTCCTGCTAGGTACCGATGCCCCATCCCCTTTTTACACTGATCCCCAAACTGAATAAGAATTTCAGAGAAATTACTTGCAGACCCAGAATCCACAGCCTTTCTCAATGAGTCCAATGTCTGCAATAAAAAATAAAAAAAAAAGGATAATTGATATTTATTAAACAAACTTTAATTTATTTGATTGCCCATGCATTTAGAATATTCTTAAAGCAGAACTCCGGGATCTGCAAGAAATCCCCCATTAGTACACACACACACACACACACACACACACACACACACACACACACACACAGTTATTACATTTGCTTACCATTGAAGAGAAAAGTCCAATTTAATTTTCAGGGAATCAGCTCTCTAATTCAAAAAATGCATCATGTATTCTGCCAGGGAGGATCTGTTAGAACAGTGATTGCATCAGATCTTCTCCCCCGTCTCTACACTATAATCAAACTACATTTCCCATGAATCCTTGGGTTTGGAGTGAATGTGGGAGGTACATTAGGCTTGTACATGTAAATGCAAACAAGCCCACTTCAACATAAATCACACCCCTCATTGTGCAGGCAGCCAGCCATACTACCCAGTAACACACAGCATGCTTGTGCTCTCCCCCTCTAGCCACAGGAGATAAACATATTGCCCTTACTTGCTTTATGTATTCATTACTGAACTGTATACACCTCCCATAATGATATATTATACACACTGTACTCTGCTGTAATTCAGTATTAGAAATATTTCTCCTCATGCTGCTTTGAGATCTTTCTAATAGCAATCAGTGCTGGTATGGTCTATATGAGAACATCCCTAGCCCCAACACAGAAAGTGGTGCGGCTAGGTATGGCTTCAAACAACATGAGGCTTCAATTTTAAAGGGACGCTAACGCTTAGTGTGAACAGCACAATGTGCGGTCTATTATATCTCGTGCATAGGCGTTTGAGGGGCGTTTTTAACGCCTCTCAAACGTCTGCTCTTAATACCAGTGTGAACTAAGCCTTACTAATAACACAATAATGGTGGAACCCTATAATATATGGAAATCTCAATAATCTTGAATATTACCACAATACCGGCCTTTGTGATATGTAAAGTCACATATAATACACAACACTGAAAAGAAGACATAAAAAATTACTGCAAACGTTGCAGGGATGATGGAAACCCCTCCTACAGATATTTGGCAGAGGATGGTGTCAGTAAAGCAGTGGACGGTGTCCACTGCTTATCAGTGCAGCCTTTCAGTGCCCATAAGTGTAGCCTCGTCAGTGCCCATAAGTGCAGCCTTAGTGCCCATTAATGCACTTTATCAGTGCCCATAAATGCAGTCTCATCTGTGCCCACCAGTGCAGCTTATGAGTGCCCAACAGTGCGGTTTCACCAGTGCAGATTATTAGTGCGGTCTCACCAGTGTTCACAAGTGCAGCTTATCAGTGCCCATCAGTGCGGTCTCACCAGTGCCCATCAGTGCAGAGTGGGGATCAATGACAGAAATCATCCGCATGACAGAGCAGAGATCTCAGGTTGGGACAGGGGTTGTATGTGAAAACACTGATCGCTGTAACTCCTCCCGGACAGGCATTGTGATAGAAAGCGCAGAGCGCACTGTTCTGGTATGGGAGGCAGGTAGTTACAGCGATCAGTGTTTTCACATACAACCCCTGTCACAGCCTGAGATCTCTGCTCTGTCATGTGGATGATTTCTGTTATTGATCCCCGCTTTCCCCCGAGAGATGACAGGCGGGCAGACGGGGGCGGAGCTGACAGGGAGGAGTAGTAGGAGGGAGGAGGATACCACCTCTATGGGCAGAACAGACCGGGGGGCTACGAGACCCCCTCCGCCCACTACAGTGAGCAGGGCGGAAATACAAGTCCCTGCTCACTTTTAGAGAGCTACAGGTGGGAAGTGACAAGACCGTGGATGAGGATACAGGAGGAATAGCAGCCAGCGGTCTTACAAACAGGATATCACTTGACAATAAGGTTTCTTCAGCAAGATCAGCAGGCTATTGCAGAGGAACTACAGAGTTCAGAAGAAGATGGATGGCATAGTTGGTGAAGGTAAGAGATCAGCAACAAGGACATGGGAAAAAGTATTTTCCTGCAGTTCTGCTTTAACCACTTGACCACTGGGCACTTAAACCCCTTCCTAACCAGACCAATTTTCAGCTTTCGGCATTTTGAATGACAATTACTCAGTCATGCAACACTGTACCCATATGAAAAATGTTGTCCTTTTTTTCTTCACACAAATAGAGCTTTCTTTTGGTGGTATTTAATCACTGTTGTTTTTTTTAATTATTTTTTGCGCTATAAAAGAAAAAAAAAAAAAAAAAAGACTGAAAATTCTGTAAAAAAATGTTTTTTCTTAGTTTTTGTTATAAAATTTAGCAAATTAGTAAATTTTTCCTTCATAAATTTTGGCCGAAATTTATACTGCTACATATCTTTGGTAAAAATAACCCAAATTGGTGTATATTATTTGGTGTTTTTGAAAGGTATAGAGTCCACAAGCTATGGTGTCAATCTCTGAAAATTGATCACACCTGAAGTACTGATGGCCTATCTCATTTCTTGAGACTCTAACATGCCAGGACAGCACAAATACCCCCCAAATGTCCCTTTTTTTGGAAAGTAGACATTCCAAGGTATTTAGCAAGAGGCATTGTGAGTTTTTTGAAGTTGTAATTTTTCCCCACAATTCTTTGCAAAATCAAGATTTATTTTTTCTCAACAAAATTGTCATATTAGCAGGTTATTTCTCACACACAGCATATGCATACCACAAATTACACCCCAAAACACATTCTGCTACTCCTCCTGAGTATGGCGATGCAGAGGCCCAACATGCAGGGAGCACCGTCAGGTGTTCTAGGAGCATAAATTACACATCTAATTTCCTGACTACCTCTTGCACTTTTGAAGGCCCTGGAGCACCAGGACAATGGAAACGCCCCAAAAAATATGATTTTTTTGTACTCACCATAAATGCCTTTTCTCTATCGTCCATGGACGGACACAGCCTTCTTAAGTCTTGACAGTTGGGTTATGTTCCTGTTCATAGGAGAGGACTAGGCAGATATGTTAGATATTTCAATACATGTTACTTTAACAGAGTTGAACAGCCCCGCAGAGGGGGCGGTCCCTCTGGATATAACCCTCCGCCCTGCAGCCTCAGTTTGTAACAAGCAGTACAAAAAAAGGAGGGGTGGGTGCTGTGTCCGTCCATGGGCGACAGAGAAAAGGATTATACGGTGAGTACAAAAAATCCTATTTTCTCATTTCATCCATGGACGGACACAGCCTTCTTAAGTCTTGACAGTTGGGATGTCCCAAAGCAGTGTCAAAAACGAGGGGTGGGAACAGTAATCAAAAAAACAATTTCACCCCAAGCGCCTCTTAAGGGCACAGGCCCGCACAATGGTCTACCTAGAAAACGGTGGCCGACGAGACCGCCAGGCCTTTTTGTGGACCAGACACCGACACAAACAGCGAGCCAGACTTCCGAAACTAAGCTGTAGCAGACAGGTACACCCGCAAGGCACGTACCAAGTCTAAATTGTGAAGCGCAGACTTTCTGGGATGCGATGACCGAGGACACAAGGATGGAAATACAATGTCCTCATTCAGGTGGAAAGCCAAAACCACGGGGGAAGAAGGTTCCGTTTTTTTCCCCAAGGGGGCGTGGCCTGGAGATGGCGGACTGAGAGACACACGCTAAACCTAGGCTCCGGGACCTCCGTATATCCCTGACCAAACGAGGGAGCGAGAAGCCACAAGTGCGGTATGAGGAGTGGCCGCAAATACGAGACCAGAACCGCGACGAGGAAAGGAGGTGTGAGCGCTTCGCAGGGTGACATCCAGCAGTACCTGCTACCGGCCCCAACCTCACGAGGTGTTCCAGGTGCGGGGAGATCAATACGGAGAAGTTTGGCAGGTGACAGGGGAGCCGAGTTGAACACTCCTCGGAGCTCCTCCGGGTCAGAGGACAAAACGGGAACAGACTGAAACCCAGAGGCGCACGGACAGCACGAAAGAGACTGACATAGCTGTGATGGAGGTAGGAGATATTAAATTAATGTTAGCAACACTGCCTACAAGGCAAGACATTGCGGCACTACCGACCCGTCAGGATATAGAAGCATTAATCCTGCGGGTCGAAGAGGCACACCGTCAAGATCTCCTGCTAGTAAGAGCTGACGTGCAAGGATTGACAGAGAGGGTGGTGGTGGGAGAGAACTCTGTATCTGCCCTGGAACAGCGTATGAAGTTTATTGAAAAAACGCAGGGGGGGGGGCAGGCAGATACTATAACAAACTTACAACTGCAAATGGAAGCCCATGAAGACAGAAGCCGCCGATATAATCTACGACTTAGGGGTCTCCCAGAAACAGAGAAAACAGAGAAAATTGAAGACTTAAATGTTAAAGTGATGGAAGTAATCCAGGCTATTTTAAATTCACCGCGGATATCGATTGAACTAGACAGAGTACATAGAGCACTGGGACCTAAATCTCTAAACTTAGACAGGCCTAGGGATGTAATCTGCCGTTTAAATAGACAGAACCTAAGGGAGCAGATACTCAGAGCAGCATGGGACAAGGGAGATGTCCCATTTGAGGGGGCTCAAATAAAAATCTTACCTGATGTCTCAAGAGCTACACTACAGCGCAGAGCATGCCTACGGCCTATTTTGGACCGAGCCAGAGAGCAGGGGTGTACGTATAGATGGGGGTATCCACTAACAGTCACATTTCGAAGGGCATCCACCACATTTACCCTCCAGACACCAGCGGATTTACCTGAACTTTTCCTATATCTAGCAATTACACCTTTCCAGGTTCCGAACTGGCTCCTACCTGTTACACATAATGGGAACCGTAAGGGGTACCCAGATAACCAGGGTCAGAGGAGAGACTCCCAAGAAAATGAAAGCCGACAAAGAACCCAGAGTTTAAACCCCCCGGGGACTTGAAGGAGAGGGGAACTTGAATCAGGAGATGGGTTTTAATATTGAATAAATATCCCCCCCCTATATCTGGACATATTAGGGAATCTGAAGAGAATGAACGCCCTGAATCTCGCCTTGCGATTTCCTTATGATCTGTTTTGCCCCCCTTTTCTTTTTTTTTTTTTTGGTGTGTTTGCTGAAATTAGGAACTGTGTATCTAAGAGCCTGAGAGCCAAGAAATGGGAATGATCGACAGGACATATGATACCCTCCCCCCTCCCTTCTAATTTAGGAGGAGAGGGGAATTAAGACCCAGAGGGAATTGTATTTGGAAATGCTTAGAGCTTAGAGCCTGATGTGATTCGGATATGGATAATAAAATAAAATGGCGTACACAGTGAGACAAAATTAGGGGTAGAGATAGACCCATACACAGAGGAGTACAGAGTATTTTGCTTCTGATACTCTTTTTTTTTTTTTTTTTTTTTTTTTAGGGGGGGTTATTTTAACTCCCCCTCTTAAATTCACAAAGGGGTATGAGATGTTTTTCTTTTCTTTTTTTTTATTAGATGTGTGGAATTGATCTTTGTTTGTTTTTGCTTTTTTTTTTGTACACCCCTCTTCCCCCTCTTTTTTTTTTAAGGGGGGGGGGGGGGGAGACTCCGTTTTCTTTTTTTAAGAATTTAAACACCACAGAAACGAGACACATAAAACACATGTTAAACACAAGTTAATAACCACCACTAAAGAATAGGGCACAGCAAAGGTTCCCCCCTATTTTCTTTTGGGGGGGGACCTCCCCCCCCTTTTTTTTGGGCTCTTTTTTTGGAGTAAAGTAAACTCTAAGGAAGGCACACAAGGTATATAATAAAAAACACGAATTCACAAAGACACAGGACTGGGTCTTTCTCCCCTTTTCTTTTTATATTTTTTATCCCCCATCGGTAATTCCAGCAATATATATATATATATATATATATATATATATATATATATATATATATATGTAGAGCTCAAGATAGAATATAGTAAGTAAACACATAAACAAATAAATAAATAAATAAATACATAAACAAACAAATAAATATACTAAAATGTACTAAGTTCAGTTATTGGGGATAACAGTAATAAGGAGGAGTGGGGTGGCAGTTGAATTCTGGGGGCCCCCTCTCTCCCCCCCCCCTATCCTGGTGAATGAATAGAATCACTAGAAACAATAGGGTGAGGGGGTGAGTATTGGAGAGAGGAAGCAAGGGGAGAAGAAATGGAGAGGGAAGAGGGTTTCGGAAGGGAATAGTTGAGACATATAACTTCACAGAAATATAGGGAATTATGCCTAGATGTGAGAGGAGGGAGTAGAAAAGACAAGAGAGGTGTAGTTCTCTACCCTTGTTTTTTTTTGGGGGGTAGAGAGAGGGAAGGGGAAGATACAGGAGTGGTAGTGTGGTGGTAGCATAAAAGGTGGGATTATCCCCCAGAGGGGGGAGGACTCCATTGATTAGATCAGATAAGATAAGACAAAAATTTAAAAATTAAATTAAATAGATGGTTTAAAGAAGATACGTTTTTGGTATAGATATTAGGTTACATAGTATGTCATTAATTCCCCTCACTATAAGAGGAGGATGAAGAGGGAGATATAAATCGATATAATGATATATAGAAAATGACGTATATTGATGTATATGAATGTACAATGTAATAATACAGTATATGGATATATAAATAACCTCAGACTAAAGGAGGTCAGTGGATCCCCTCCCTCCCCTGAACCCCCGTGGTATATAAATTTACCTACCCCTTGTTATTTTTTCTTCCATTTTTTCTTCGGTCTGTCTCGCCTTCCCTTTCTTTCTCCCCCCCCCCTTTTTTTTTCCCTTACCTCTTTCCACTCCCTTCGCGGTTACCCCTTACCGGTTCTCCCGGCAAGGATATCAGTTATCAAACAAATAATCCAGGGTTTGCGGAGGTCTATGAGACCTGGAGACTGTAATTTTTATTGAAATTTTTTCTTTTTTTTCTCTCGGTCAGCCAATCCAGGCACACGCACCTAAATAGGTAGACGCTCAGATACCGATAATCGGTGAGCGTTTTTTCTTTTTCTTAGCATTTAGCTAAGTTTAGTATAGAAGAGGGGTTTTCCCTCCCCCTTTTTTTTTGTAAAGATGGACGGTGTTTGGGTGATGTCGCTCAATGCGAGAGGTTTAAATACCCCGGAGAAGAGACATCTACTTCTCAATGATATGAAAAGATACAATACCGACATCGCCTTTATTCAGGAAACACATTTTAAACATGATAAGCTCCTTTACTTGAGAAATAGATGCTACCCTACCGTTTATCACTCTACTAACCCAACAGGCAAATCCAAAGGGGTCTCGGTGTTACTTTCAAGTAAAATACCCTGGAAATGCCAGAGCTGTATTATAGACCAAACAGGACGCTATGTTTTTCTTAAAGGGTTGATTTGGGATAAACAGGTGACACTAGCCACATTATACACCCCCAACAAATCACAAGCCACCTTCTTGAGAGACACACTAGAGAAACTGCAAGAATTTAAAGAGGAACAATTGATCTTAGGTGGAGACTTCAATGTCCCACTAATCCCCTCGGTGGATACCTCAACCGGTAAAACATCTTTTTCACCAAGCCAACTTAAAAGGATAGCTAAGACGCTCCATGGAGCTCAATTAATAGACGCATGGCGCTTGCAACATTCAGGGGAACGCGACTACTCGTTTTATTCCCCTATGCACCGGGTATATACCCGGATAGATTATTTTCTAGTGCCCCACACCCAACTGCACGCGGTAGGAGAGACGCCGATTGGGAACAGGACATGGTCGGACCATGCACCGATATTTCTGACCTATAGACTCAATGACACCTCCACACCACGGCACCGCTTCTGGCATCTCAATGAGAGCCTCTTACAGATTCCGGGAGGTATTAACGGAGGTGAAAGAAACGTTGAAATTATATTTCCAGGAGAATGACCAATCAGACTGTGATCCGGGTATTCTATGGGAAGCCCATAAACCAGTTATTAGGGGAATCCTGATTAAGCACGGGGCACAAATTAAACGTGAACGGAACGAACAACTTCTTTGTTGGTTACAACAAATGTCAGAGATTGAAGCTAGACATAAACACACACCTACACAATCTCTAGAGACCGAATTGATGTCAATTAGGACACAGATTACGGACTTACTCCGGTACAAGGCCAAAGCGGCCCTGCAAATTGGCCGTAGAGTGAGCTATGAGTCAGGAGACAAGTGCGGGAAAATGTTAGCAAAAGCGGTTAGAGAACATAAACTTTCTACATATGTCCCCTATATTAATACCAGAAGTGGTCAAAAGGTAGTCTTACCGGCACAAGTCACCCAAGTGTTTAAAGATTATTATTCCCGTTTATATAATTTGTCGGGAGTGACGACGAACAGAGCAGAGCTAGAGGATTATATCACAGCCTCTCAGATGCCCTCTCTACCACAGGAGATAGGAACAGAGTTGGACTCCCCTATCACCTTGATGGAACTCGAAAGTGCAGTTAGATATATGAAACCAGGGAAGGCCCCAGGCCCAGATGGTCTTACATCACAATACTATAGGACACTTACCAATATTGGGCACTCAAATGCTTACATTGTTCAACAAGATAGGTGCAGGTGGAACGTTTGCTAGAGAAACAATGGGAGCCCATATTTCGGTGATCCACAAGGAGGGAAAAGACCCGGCGGAGTGCGGTAGTTATCGACCCATATCGCTTTTGAATGTGGATCTTAAGTTATACACTACTGTTCTGGCTATTTGATTGGCGCATCACCTTCAGCAACTTATTCACCTGGACTAAGTGGGTTTTATACCATCTAGAGAGACGAGAGATAGTACCACTAAAGTACTGAATATACTTCATGTCGCACACTCGACAAACACTTCATGTGTATTTCTAAACACAGACGCCGAAAAGGCTTTCGACCGGGTCGATTGGTCATACATGTTTGCAGTGCTCAGACACATTGGTCTAGGGGAGGTGATGCTTAATCGAATAGCCGGAATATATTCTAACCCGACAGCTAAGGTGAAGGTGAATGGGGTCCTATCGGACCCTTTTCCAATACAAAATGGCACAAGACAGGGATGCCCGCTGTCTCCTCTCCTATTTGCCATATCCCTGGAACCCTTCTTAGCTACAATTAGATTAAATCTAGATATAGAAGGGATAACAATAGGTCGGATACAATGCAAGATCTCAGCGTATGCTGATGATTTATTGTTTTCTTTGACCAATCCTGTAGTCTCCCTGCCAAACTTATTTAAGGAGTTCGAGAAATACGGGGCTTTGTCCAACTTTAAAATTAATTTCTCGAAGTCAGAGGCGATGAGAGTGCTACCGATACCACAGGCTCTACCAAATATAAGTACAAATTTTAAGTTTAAATGGACAACCGCATTGAATTACCTGGGGACTAGTATCCCGTTTGATCTCTCTCGTCTATACGAGAGTAACTTTTCCCCTTTACTTGTTAAAACCAGGGTGCAATTAGAGACTTGGAATAGAGGATTACACTCATGGTTTGGGAGGTGCAATCTGTTGAAGATGAGCGTCCTGCCTAAATTTTTATACCTTTTCCAGGCCATACCGATTAGGATACCCCCTGCATATTTTAAACAAGTCCAAGCTCTCTTTACCCGGTTCGTTTGGGCTCATAAAAAACCTTGAATCTCTCACACCCAGCTCACGATGCCAAAACAATGTGGAGGCCTTGCATTACCAGATGTAAGGAGATATTACCAGGCGGTCCACTTGAGCAGGGTGACGGATTGGTGGCGAAATTATGAGACCAAACTATGGGTACAAATAGAACAATACCAGACAGATATTACCCTACAGACTGCGTTGTGGTGTGAAGACTCTTTACCTATTGAATTGAAATTACATCCACTAATAGGTAATACTTTGCGACAGAGTGCCCGAGCTATATCAAAACTCCCCTTAACAGATAGGACATCGCCTTTGACCCCGATACTGGGTAATCCTAGCTTCTCCCCAGGGCTCTCACCGGTACAATTTAAGCAACTAAGGACCTCCGGTCTTACGATGGCCTTTCAGTTTGTAATTAACGACAGATGGCCCACCATTCGGGAATTGATGGATACTGCAGGCCCTTTTGGACTTGCGTTCTGGAATGCGGTACAGTTGCAGCATTTTTTGTTGACCATTTTGAACCCTCAAAGTTATACTAGACCCTTGAATAACTTTGAGAAATATTGTTCGGGTACAGATCCCCTATCACAGACCCTTTCCAAAATGTATGCTCTCTTAAATACACCAGAACAACAACCCGATCTGCCCTGCATCGCAAAGTGGGAAACTGAATTAGAATGTACGTTCTCTCCGACTCAAAAACAGAATATGGTTAGCCTCTCCCTTAAGTCCTCGATTTTCACCAAAATACAGGAAACTAACTATAAAATCTTGACAAGGTGGTACCTGACACTTGCTCGCCTGCATGCGATTTTCCCAGCTATACCGGAACACTGTTGGCGTTGCGGCGAGGACAGGGGTACGATGCTACACATATTCTGGTCCTGCCCTAAATTGAGTGATTTTTGGACGACGGTGAGGAATACACTGCAACGATTTACTGACTTTCCGATCCCAAACGATCCAGCGTTCTTCTTACTTCATGTATCGTCCTTAACGCCCCGGGTATATAAAAAATCTGTGTTGAGACATTTGATTAATGCAGCTAAAGCCTGCATCCCCATGAAGTGGAAGGCTCAGAATCCACCGACAGTGGTGATGTGGCTACGGAAGGTGGAAAACATAAATAAAATGGAAGACTTGACAATGACGGCACAGGATAGACATGAGACCTACAAAACGACATGGGCTAGTTGGAATATGTTTATACACTCGAAAGAGGGGAAAGAACTCTTAGAGAGTTAAAACAGTTAACATACTGATGTGAGCTGTGAGACTTATTATTCCTGAATGGATGGCGAGCTCGGTCTAACACCGTCCTTCTTTCCCTTTTTTTTTTTTTTTTTTTTTTTCTGTTGTTTGTTTGTTATAAAAGAAATCAGGAGAATAGTGATTGATAATGGTAATTTCAAGATATATATATTATTTAATGTGTATTGCAATGTACTGTTATTCCTGTGCTATGTGACTAGGAGGCTGTGTTATTGCTTTTTTCTTCCCCCCCCCCCCCACCTCTTTTTTTTTTTTGTGTGTTTCCCTAAGAAAATGTAATAAAAATTATATTTGAAAAAAAAAAAAAAGAAAGCCAAAACCACCTTTGGAAGAAAACGAAGGTCGCGGGCGTAGTACCACTTTATCTTTATGGAGGATCAAATATGGGGACTTGCAAGGCAAGGCCACCAATTCAGAACCTCTTCTGACAGAAGTAATGGCCACTAGAAAGGCCACCTTCTGAGAATCTATCTGATGTTCTCAAAGGGAGGTTCCCGAAGAACCGAGAGCACCAGGTTCAAATTCCAAGGAGGGAGAGGTGGTATAATTGGGGAAAGCCCCAGTCGAACCTCCTGTACAAAAAAGGTACCCACCAGGGAATGGGTCGCCAAAGGCCAGGGAAAAAAACCAGCCAAGGCTGAAACTGACCCTTAGTGGTGCTTAAAACCAGCTTTTGATCCATTCCATGCTGCAAAAAACAGCAGGACCCCGGAAACCGAAAACGTTCGTGGACGGCACTCCATCTCTGCGCACAAGGAGATGTAGGCCTTCCAAGAGCGATGGTAGATCTTCCAGGAGGAAGATTTTTGTGCCCTCAGCCTGGTCGAGATGACCGAATCCGAAAGACCTCGGTCCCTTAGTACCTGGCTGTCAATAGCCATGCCATAAGGCCAGCGGCTGTAAGGCAAGATGAAGTATGGGACCATGAGACAGAAGGTCCTCCCATATTGGCAGCCGCCAGTGTGTTCGCCACCAGGTGTACGAAGTCGGCGTACCAAGGACGCCGGGGCCATCTAGAACGATTAGGATCACCGGGATCCCCTCAATCTGCACATTGAGGAGCAGACGAGGAAGCAACATCAGTGGGGGATAGGCATAAATAAATAGGCATAAACGCTTCTTGCCATCTACCGCAGCATGTCCAGATGGTTGACATAAGCCACAGCCGTGGCATTGTCCGTTTGGATCCTGATCGGGCACCCTTGTAGTCTCCACAACTACGAGACATATCCTAATCGCCCGAAGTTCCAGAACATCGAAGAATCACAAAATAAAATAAATTTAAATAAAATAAAATATAAAAATTTTCCTCAGGACTCTGGGCCCAAAAAGGGAGCCACGTCCATCTCCTCTGCTAGGCAAAACAAAACTGAGGCTGCATGCTGCAGGGTGGAGGGTTATGTCTGGAGGGACCGCCCCCTGGGCGGGGCTGTTCAACTCTGTTAAAGTAACATGTATTGAAATATCTAACATGTCTGCCTAGTCCTCTCCTATGAACAGGAACATAACCCAACTGTCAAGACTTAAGAAGGCCGTGTTCGTCCATGGACGAAAAGAGAAATTACCCCATTTTTCTAAGAAAACACCCCAACGTATATTTAATGAGGCATAATGAGTCTTTTGAACCTGTCATTTTTTTCTACAAGTTTTTGGTAAATGTGGAAAGAAAATGAAAACACATTTTTTTTTACACAAAGTTGCCCATTTATACAATATTTCTAACACATAGCATGTACATACCAAAAATGACACCCCAAAATAGATTCTCCTACTCCTCTGGAGTATGGCGATACCACACGTGGGAGACTTTTCTACAGCCTGACCACATACAGAGGCCCAACATGCAGGGAGCACCGTCAGGTGTTTTAAGGGCATACATTTCTCAAATCTAATTTGACTACCTATTACACTTTTGTGAGGCACTGTAGTGGCATGGATGAGCATAAATGGGGATTGTAACGACACCCCCCAATATGAAAGGGGTTAACGCCGTTTAGAATATTCCCTCTCTGAACACACAACCACTATCGACCCTCCACAGCCAGGCGACCACTTCCCATAGGATTAATCCTTCCAGAGATTTGAGACAACGCTCTGCATTTCAAGTTCCAAAACAGGGAATGACTTTATTGAGAAAAACATTGTAACTTTTATAACCATCCAATACTGCATTAACCTAAAATGAACAATGGTCCAGCTCCACCCACAACATAACAGACCCAATACACACAAGTATGCAGGTTATTCATCAACATCTCTTCAATTAACCCGTCTGCTGCTAGTTCCACAACCTATAATTATAGGCTTAATTCCCCCAAACCACAATGGACAATAGAATGTAAATCACCACAAACAATGAACAGGTCTTTTAGAAGCTGGGATTAGCATTACAATAGGCAGACAGGTGATTGAGGCTGAACACCTCAGTATCTCTCAATTAACCTGTTGAGTTCAGAAACAGTAAATAGTCCTTTACCGATATCCTTGGGGATATGGTGGATAAATATTACAGACCCATTTTAGGTAGCCTAAGATATATTTCTTAATGTGCATTATTTCCTGGCTCACCCTGTGTCCAAAGTGACCCTCTTGTCATAGGGATGGATGAGCCGTGGATCAGGATGGCTGAGCATGGTTGAGCCATAAATGTGGATGGCTGGGTATGGCCGAGTACGGTTGGGTATGGCCGAGTACGGTTGGGCATCGCCGAGTACGGCTGGGCATCGCCGAGTACGGCTGGATGGGATGCCCGAGCATGGATGGCTGGATGAGTATTGCCGAGTATGGATGGTGGAGCATGGATGGATGAGTATTGCTGAGTGTGGATGGCTGGATGAGTATGACAGAGGGATGGATGAGTATGACAGAGGGATGGCTGAGCATGGATGGAGGGATGCCTGGGTATGGATGAGCATTGATGCCTGGGTATGGATGAGCATGGATGCCTGGGTATGGATGAGCATGGATGCCTGGGTATGGATGAGCATGGATGCCTGGGTATGGATGAGCATGGATGCCTGGGTATGGATGAGCATGGATGCCTGGGTATGGATGAGCATGGATGCCTGGGTATGGATGAGCATGGATGCCTGGGTATGGATGAGCATGGATGGCTAGGTATGGATGGCTGGGTATGGATGAGCATGGATGGCTGGGTATGGATGAGCATGGATGGCTGGGTATGGATGAGCATGGATGGATGGTTTGATGTGGCTGCGAAGGGCACAGAGCAGCGCTGTGGGCACTACACATGCATCCCACAGCGCTGCTGCAAAGCATCTCTCCCCTTTCCCCCTTGCACTGTACCGATTGGTACATAGAGGGGAGAGAGGAACCGGACATCACGCCGGTTGGTTTACATGTGATCGCTCCGTCATTTGACAGAGCGATCACGTGGTAAACGGCCGCTGTCAGCGGCCATTTACCGTGATCCGTTATCGTGTGAGCGCCCACTGGGGGGGAGCGCGATTCTGGGAGGATGTCAATGTGCGCCCTACTATAGTTATCGAGCCGCGCTGTAGTCGTCATTCAGCTATAGCGCGGTCGTTAAGTGGTTAAAGCAAAAGAAAAGATTTCCTTTCCCTGTCACTGGGAAAAAGTAAAGGGAAACCTCCTGAACAGCAACATCAACCTGACAGGGCTTCCAGCCCTTCCTCAATCCATTAAAAAAAAAAGACATTACAAAGATTTTCAGCTGCACTTGGGGTTTTAAAAAAAGACTGCCAATCCATGTTCTCAAAAGAGAAGCAAACCTACCTGCAGAATTTCATGGCCTGAAGCAGCCTCACTCTCATCACTTTGTTTTCCAACTTCCTTAATTATGTTTGTCAAGTCAACACCTAATTAACCAGAGAAAAAAAATACTATTTTAAAAATCAGTTGAGATAATTTTGAAAAATAAATGAATATTAAATTAAAGCTTCATCCAAAAAGAAGATAAATGAATAGCCCAACATAAAAGGTAAAAAAAAAAAAACTTTTGGGACCTTCTTCAATCCAGAGATTTATTCTGAAGTATCTTTTTTCTGTCACTAGAAGCCCTCACTGATGGCCTGCCCACTTGGTCTGAGCCTAGGTCATCCTGGAGCTATCCCAGCCTATGACTGGATAGTGAAAGGAGAAGCAGCAAAGTGATAAACTCATGGCTCTGTCATTCTTCTTCCTATCAGCATGCTTCAATGTCAGCACATAAACCGACTGCATTATTGATTAACCCTTTCATGACTAATCCTATTTCTGACATTTGTTTCTTGCAAGTTAAAATCTGTATTTTTTGCTAGAAAATTACTTAGAACCCTTAAACATTATATATTTTAGCAGAGAATCTAGAGAATAAAATGGCGATCGTTGCAATATTTTACGTTACACTGTATTTGCGCAGCAGTCTTTCAAATAAAAATTTTTAGGAAAAAAATACACTTTTATGAATGAGTTTTTAAAGTATTAAGCTGGTCATACATTATACAATTTTCTTATTCAATTTCCTTAAGATTTACCTTCAACTACAGTGGGGAAATTATTTGATCCCCTGCAGATTTTGTAAGTTTGCCCACTTAAGAAATAAAGGGTCTATAATAATTTCTATCATAGGTGTATTTTAAATGATAGAGACAGAATATCAACCAAAAATCCAGAAAAAACACATACAAACAAATGTGATAAACTAAGTTGCAGTTCAGTTAGTAAAATAAGTATTTGATCCCCAAGCAAAACATGACTTAGTACTTGATGGTGAAACCCTTGTTGGTAAAGCACAGAGGTAAGAGGTTTCTTGTAGTTGGTGACCAGGTTTGCACACATCCCAGGAGGGATTTTGGTCCACTCTTCTTTACAGATCTTCTCCAAATCCTTAAAGTGATTGTAAAGTCTTGTTTTAAAAAACTAAGATAACATAACACGTTATACTTACGTCCTCTGTGCAGTTGGTTTTGCACAGAGCAGCCCAGATCCTCCTCTTCTCGGGTCCCTCTTCGCTGCTCCTGGCCCTTCTCTCCTGTCAAATGCCCCACAGCAAGCGGCTTGCTATGGGAGCACCCGAGTCACAGCTCTGTGTATCTATTCAGACACAGAGCCCCCGACCCGGTCCTATCCCCTCTCTCTTCTGATTGGCTAACTGACTTTGACTGACAATGACGCCGTTTCTGTTTCTCATCCAATCAGGAGGAGAGTCCTGGACGGCTAAGACACTCGTGGACATCGCTGGAGAGAAATGTGGCTCAGGTAAGTAACTAGGGGGTGTTGGGGAGGCTGCTACACACAGAAGGTTTTTTATCTTAATGCATAGAATGCATTAAGATAAAAAAATATATTAAAAAAAATTACCTTTACAACTCCTTTAATGTTTTTTGGCTGTCTCTTGGCAACTCAAAGTTTTAGCTTCCTTAATAATTTTTTTATAGGATTAAGGTCTGGGGACTGACTAGGTTACTCCATGACCTTAATGTGCTTCTTCTTGAGCCACTTCTTTGTTGCCTTGGTGGTATGTTTTGGGTCATTGTCATGCTGAAAGACCCATCCATGACCCATCTTCAGTGTTCTGGCTGAGGGAAGAAGGTTCTCATCCAAGATTTTACAATACATGGCCCCATCCATTGGCCCCTCAATGAGGCAAAGTCAGTCTGAACCTTTAGCAGAGAAACATCCCCAAAGCATAAATGTTTCTACCTTCATGCTTGACTGTAGGTATAAGGTAGTGCTCACGGCCAGTCCCTCTGCTAGGATAACATGTAGTATATAGAGTATCTGGTTGTACAGTGGATATAAAAAGTCTATACACCCCTGTTAAAATGTCAGGTTTCTGTGATGTCAAAAAAAATTAGAAAAAGATAAATCATTTCTGACCTTTTTCCATCTTTATTGTGACCTATAAACTGTACAACTCAGTTTGAACAACAAACTGAAATCTTTTAGATGGAGGGAAGTAAAAAAAAAAATATATATATATTATGGTTGCATAAGTGTGCACACCCTTAAAAGGGGTTGTAAAACCTCATGTTTTTTCACCTTAATGCATCCTATGCATTAAGGTGAAAAGACACCTGGCAGTCCCCCCCCCCCCCCCGTTTTTACTACCTGAGCCCGTTCATCTCCTCCTCCTCCTCCTCCTCCTCCTCTCTCGCTCTCTCCACGGGGTGCCGGCTCTTGATTGGTTAGATTGATAGCAGCGCAGCCATTGGCTCCCGCTGCTGTCAATCAAAGTCAATGACAGCAGGTGTCCGGTGCAGAAACTGAGATGCACTGTACACCTGCTGTGAGCTGCATCCAAATTGAGAGTGAACCCAGGCTTAGTTTTGGATGAAGTGGAGAACAATTAGAACACCTATCAGGTTTTTATCCCTCTCTATTTCTCCATTATGTATATTCATCGTCTCCATTTGTCATGTTTACCGATATTACCAAAAGTAAAAGAAAACCCCAAATTTGGTTTGTCCACAGAGTAGGAATAGAGGGGACATCTCCCAATTGGAACACTAGTTCTGGTGACACCCCGAGATTCCCTCACTTTGGAGGGATTTTCTCTCACTTCTTGTTTTAGCTATAGGACAGAAATGAAGAAAAATCGGCCACAGGTGGCAAAAAAAAAAAAAAACACACCTGTTATAACCCACCTTACTCTATACAAAATAAAAAATGTTTTGCATTTAGTTCAACTTCAAAGAGCTGCAATAATTTGAAGCGGCTTCCTATGGTGGCACAAAGACCCCAGAAGAGGACAACTGGGGCCGATCTGTGCATAATCCACAACCTTTACTATCACTTCAACCAATCAACATTTGTAAGCACAGACATAATAAATCAGCTGCAAGGAGGAAATACGGAGAGCACCATTTACAATTCAGACCAAATCTTCATTATATGTCAGCTGTCTGGTACCTTGCGATGCAAACTGTTGAATAGCTTCATTCAAAGCTTCTTCTGCTTCCATATCAAATTCTACCATATTTTCTTGCACAACAGCATCAAACGTCTCCTGTGTTATCCATTTGCATGCCATTTTCAAATATTCTGTGGTAAGTGTTATCTAGAAAAATATGTTGGAATGGTACAATGTAAGAGAACACATATGCTACAATGTTTCCTTAACTAGGTTTAACAAACATTTTTTTAAATTAAATTTAACAATCCAAAAAATTTATTTCACACATGCAGACTGTTCAGGTCCGCCTGTTAGTTTTTCAGGCGGACCTCAGCGGACGCTCCATGCATCTCTATGGAGCAACAGATGTCAGCGGTGACATGTCCGCTGACATCCGATCCGCTAAAGCCAGACGGATGGAAACCCTATCTTCCATCCCTGTGGCGGATCCCCATAGAGGAGAGCGAGGCTTCCGACAGGTCCGTTCCTGCACAATGAGCAGATACGGACCTGTCATCTGCTGGCTCAGTGGGGATCAACGGAGAGATCCCTGCTGAGCAAGCGAAGTCTGTGTAAACGTACATACTGTGTGAAAGGACCCTTAGCCTCTGCCAGAGAGCCCACCATGGAAATGTTACCCTGCACCATATGCAAAGCAAAACCTAATCCAGCTGTTATTTGCAAGCACTGGGACTGTAAATGTCCTTATGCGTTACTTAATCAGCGAGCGAACACAAGTACACACTATAGAGGGGGATATTCTTTGTTCAAATTTCATGTCTGACGTTTACAACCACTTTATTGCATTCCCTGCATTAAAGTGCATGTAAACCCCATTCGTGAAATCTGACCTGGGCACATTGATCTGTAGTGTTTACTTATCTCTCTCCAAAGCCCTAAAAGTCCATCCGTTCCTCTGTTATTAGCATGATAAAGTCTGACACGTTCTCCAACACAGGAGATGAAAGCAGCTAAAAATTTGTGTTGGGCAAGGTGCTATAAATAGATTAGCAGAGAGCTTGTCTATTCAGATTACAGCTCTGCGAGTTTCTTTGCTCCTCTGCCTATGTGGAGGGGGTGTATGCGCCTTTCCTCCAATCAGCTCTCACTCAGTGTATGCCAAGATTGCCCTCCCACTGCTGGAACTGGAAGAAAAATTTACAGTATCGCACAAAAGTAAGTAAACCCCTCACATTTTTGTAAATATTTTATTATATCTTTTCATGTGACAAAACTGAAGAAAATTACACTTTACTACAATGTAAAGTAGTGAGTGTACAGCTTGTATAACAGTGTACATTTGCTGTACCCTTAAAAAAAAACAAAAAAAACTGAACACAGCCATTAATGTCTAAACCGCTGGCAACAAAAGTGAGTACACATCTAAATGAAAATGTCCAAATTGGGCCTAATTTGCCATTTTCTCTCCCCAGTCTAATGTGACTCGTTAGGGTTACAAGGTCTCAGGTGTGAATGGGGAGCAGGTGTGTTAAATTTGGTGTTATCGCTCTCACTCTCTCATACTGGTCACTGGAAGTTCAACATGGCACCTCATGGCAAAGAACTCTGAGGATCTGAAAAAATAGGATTTTTATAACAGCTTACCTGTAAAATCCTTTTCTTGGAGTACATCACGGGACACAGAGCGACATAGTCATTACTAATGGGTTATATAGATACCTTCAGGTGCTGGCACTGGCAACTTCCAAAACCGGAAGTACCCTCCCCTATCCCCTATATAAGCCCCTCCCATCCGGGAGCACCTCAGTTTTGTAGCAAAGCAATAAGTGTCCCCAAAGAGGGGTGGGAGCTCTGTGTCCCGTGATGTACTCCAAGAAAAGGATTTTACAGGTAAGCTGTTATAAAAATCCTATTTTCTTTCTCGTACATCACGGGACACAGAGCGACTTAGTCATTACTAATGGGATGTCCTAAAGCAATGCCCAACGAGGGGGGGGGGGGGGTACACCATACATAAGCTGAGCGCTATCAGACATGAGGATCTTTTGCGGCCTGCAACACACTGCGCCCAAAGGCGACATCCTCCTGACTTCTAACGTCCACCTGGTAGAACCTAGTAAACGTGTGTACTGAAGACCATGTTGCGGCCTTACAGATTTGAGCCAGGGAGGCCTGGTGATGCACTGCCCATGAAGTTCCAACTGCTCTCGTGGAGTGCGCCCTAACTTTGAACGGAGGCGGTCTCCTTCTCAAGCCATAGGCTTGCATTATGACCTGTCGAATCCACTTGGCTAAAGTAGATTTTGACGCTACCTGACCTCTTCTGGGGCCTTCCGGCAGAATAAACAAAGTATCCGTTCTGCGAATCTGAGCAGTGGCTTTTAGATAAGCTTTAACTGCTCTTACTACATCCAAAGAATGCAATAACTTTTCCTCTACCGAAGTAGGTTTGGGGAAAAAAGAAGGAAGAACCACATCTTGGTTCAAATGAAACCTCGATACCACCTTAGGAAGAAAGGCTGGATGAGGACGTAACACTACTCTGTCCTTATGGATAACCAGATATGGCTCCCTACAGGACATAGCTGCTAATTCCGACACTCTTTTAGCCGAACAAATGGCTACTAGAAAAATCAATTTCCTGGTGAGAAGAACCAAAGAAATATGCTGTAATGGTTCAAATGGTTGTTTCTGTAGAACCGACAGAACCAAGTTTAGATCCCATGGACATATGGGAATATTAACCGGAGGACTAATACGCATCACTCCTTGTATAAAGGCTTTGACTAGTGAATGCGAAGCCAAGGGCCTTTGAAAAAATATTGACAAGGCCGAAATCTGACCCTTGATAGTACTCAAGGCAAGCTTCCTATCTACAGCCCATTGTAGGAAGTCCAGAATCCTACCTATTACGTATTTACGTGGATGCCATTTCTTGGCCTCACACCAGGCGATGTACGCCTTCCAGATTCTATAGTAGATCTGCCTGGATACCGGCTTCCTGGCATTGATCATGGTAGATACCACAGCATTAGAGAGCCCTCTCTTTTTTAGAATGTGGGCTTCAATAGCCAGGCCGTCAAACCTAGGGCTGGTAAGGAAGGGTGGTATATCGGTCCTTGCGAAAGCAGGTCCGGACGATGTGGGAGGGTCCAAGGACTCCCCACAGACATCTTTACAATCTCCGCGTACCATGCTCTTCGGGGCCACACTGGAGCCACCAGAATCACTGGTTTCTTTTCTACCCTGATTCTGCGGAGTAATCGAGGTAACAATTGTGGCGGTGGGAATGCATATATCAGCTTGAACTGATCCCAAGGGAACACTAGGGCATCCGAGCCGCAAGCTAGGGGATCCCTTGTCCAAGAGACAAACCTGTCCACTTTTGCGTTGAATCTGGATGCTAGCAGATCTACATCCGGTGTTCCCCACCGCTGACATATTGTCCGGAAAACCTCGGGATGAAGGGACCATTCCCCTGGGCATAATTGTTGGCAACTTAGAAAGTCCGCCTTCCAATTCTCCACTCCTGGAATGAATACCGCAGATATGGCTGGGACATATCTTTCTGCCCATCTCAGGATGTAATTTACTTCCCTCTGGGCTGCACGACTCCTGGTGCCCCCCTGATGATTGATATATGCCACTGCTGTGGCATTGTCTGATTGAATTCTGACAGGGGACCCTTGGAGTTTGGATGTCCATGCTACTAGGGCATACCGGGCTGCTCGTATCTCTAAGAGATTGATGGGCAGGGCCTTTTCCGCATCCGACCATCTGCCCTGGAGAGACCATTGCTCCAGTACTGCTCCCCAGCCTATAAGGCTGGCATCTGTAGTGACCACCTTCCAAGAAATCGGACTGAAGGATTTCCCTCTTTCCAGATTCTGGGGAACCAACCACCAGCGGAGGCTCTTGCGAACGGAAGGGGACAAGGACATTGGTAAGTCCAGAGCCTGAACTTTTTTGTTCCAGGCTGACAGTATGGCCCTTTGCAAATTCCTTGAATGGAATTGACCGTAGGGTACTGCTTCGAATGATGCCACCATTTTTCCCAGCAGCCTCATGCACAGGCGTATGGATGGCTGTCTTTTTGAACCCACTAAGTGGATCAAATCTCTCAAAGACGACCCCTTTTCTTGAGGCAAGAAAAATTTTCTCTGGTCTGAATCCAGCCTTAGCCCCAAGTATTCCAGACTTTTGACTGGTTTTAGGGCTGACTTGTCTCGGTTGATAATCCAACCGTGATATTCCAGATACTTGATGGTCTCGTGAACAACCACTTCTAGTTTTTCCACTGAGTGGTCTATCAGCAACAAGTCGTCTAGATATGCCATTATCGTTACACCTCGTGTTCTTAGATTGGCCAATAATGGGGCCAGAATTTTTGTGAACACTCGTGGTGCTGTGGCCAGACCGAAGGGTAAGGCTCTGAACTGAAAATGGCGCCCTTCTACCGCAAAGCGTAGAAATTTTTGGTGGGCTGGAAAGATGGGAATGTGCAAATAAGCATCTTTGATGTCGATCGAGGCTAACCATTCCTCCCCTTGTAGGGCAGTGGCCACCGACCGGATCGACTCCATCCGGAAAGTCCTGATATGTAGGAATTTGTTTAGCCCTTTTAGATTTAATATGGGCCTCACGTCCCCGTTTGGCTTCGGGACTGTAAAGAGGTTTGAGTAAAACCCGAACCCCCATTCTTCCAGGGGAACCTCTATAATTACTGCTTGGAGCAATAATTGTTCTAGTGCCAACAGGAGGGATCCTCTCTTCTGGGGATCCCTTGGCACGTTTGACCTTATAAAGTGGGAAGGAGGGGAGTCTTTTAACTCCAATTTGTATCCCAGATTTACTGCGGAGAGCACCCAACTGTCTCTGATCGTGTCCCGCCAGGTCTCTGTGAACAACTGAAGTCTTCCCCCCACCCGATTGAGTGGGGGCAACCCTTCATGCATTTGACTTTGGGGGAGGTTTTGTACCTCTCCTGCTCCAGGGCTTCTTGTTACCCTGCAATTGTCCCTGATTTTTACCTCCGGGATTTGACCGAGGAGGCCGTCGGAACTGTTTCACAGCCGATGTCCTAGGGACTGGAGAAGCAGGCCTCTTAAAAGAGGGACCTCTAACTCTGTTTTTAACCGGCAAAAGTGTACTTTTACCGCTGGAAATTCTCTGGATATATTTGTCCAGGTCTTCCCCGAATAAGCGTTCACCATGAAATGGGAAGCTGACCAGCAATTTTTTACAGGGAGCTTCAGCAGACCAGTTTTTGAGCCATAAAAGCCTGCGCATATGTACTACAGACAGCGTAAGGCGGGAGGCCTGATGGATTGAATCCTTTATAGCGTCCACCGCAAAGCATAAGGCTCTAGGTAGATCAGCTAGGGCAAGAGGCTGCTGATCTGGCAAGTCCCTTAAGACCTGTTTCAACTGATCCTTCACTGCTTGGCAGACCCCAATAGCTGCCACTGCTGGTTGTGTCACCAATCCTGCTGTACAAAAAGCAGATTTTAATAAGGACTCAAATTTTTTATCTATTGGGTCCTTGAACATTTGGACATTATCCACTGGACATGTCAGTGATTTATTCACACAAGAGATGGCTGCGTCCACTGTAGGGACCCTCCATTTTTTGATGAACTTATCCTCCATGGGATAGACCACTTGAAATCTCTTGGGAGGAGTAAATATTTTATCAGGATGCTCCCAATCCTGGTAAATGAGCCCTTCCAGTAAAGGATGGATCGGAAAGGAACAAACAGTCTGGGGAGCTTTTAGCGACCCCAACGAGGAGACAGAAGTGGATGATGGCTCCGCAAGGGGCATTTTAAATGCTGATCGGACCATATTAGTCAGGGACTGAACCCATAACCTTTCAGCATGTGATGCTGAGAATGGCTCTTCCACTGTTGATTCCTCTAAAACAGAATCAACCTCATCCTGATCCCCTTCAGGCAGGTCGATCCCTGTATGGGACTGTTGCTCTGCTAATAGGCACTCTGAGGGAGGAGACGGAGATCGAGCGCTTTTTTCCTGTGACAGGGAAGCAGCGATCAATGCTGACAATCTCTCTTCCAGCCCTCCCAGAGCTGAGGAAAAAACCTCCTCTGTTACATACACAGGAGCAGGTGAACTGAGGACAGCCACAGTACCAGGTACTCCTGAGGGTGCTCTACGGTCACTAACCTCTGATTCTTCAGGGGAGACTGGTGCAGCCGAAGCATGCCCAAGATCCTCAGAGCCCGATGGAGACCCCCTATGCTTCCTGGAATTTTTAGTCCCAGAGTTTTTAGACGGCATTATTCCTAAGCCCAAAGCTGAGGTATTCCAGCCGAAATACACCACTTACTGACAATAGTCTAGCACAAATGCTGCTATAAAAACAGTTGGTGTCTACTAATGTGCCTTTCTATGGGGATGCCTGCATCAACCGCTTGCTGTATGCCTTTTTTTTTTTTTTTTTTAATGTTGCCAGCTCTGTCTCTGCACGCCATAGCCAGCTCACAACACATAATTGTGTTTTTTAACATGCTGGGACGCCCGCACATGCGCAGAAGCGCTGCGGCGCGCACAGAGCGTCATCCCCTAAGCTCCGCCCCCTTTCCCGGCTCACCTCTATATATAGAGGCGCGTGCACGCGCACGCGCGCGGCCACGTGCGCCTTCGGCGCTAATTTTGAAAAGGAAACCAGGGACAAGAGCCAGGGCCCCTTTTGCCGCAGGCCGGGGGATGGACGAGCATTGCAACATGGCAGAGGAAGCAGTTTCCCACAAGAGAACTCACCATCTGCCTGGACTTGCTCTGATAAAAAGAAACTAGTCCACATGACAAGAAACGTTCCACAGCGGTCTCTAGTGGATTAACACAGGTACCGCAGTCTAATATATTAAATATATATATATATATATATATATATATATATATATATATATATATATATATATATATATATATTTTTTTTTTTTCCTTGACCACTATTAAAATTATTACATTTTTTAGTAGTTACAGGCATGCACAGATATTAGCGGGAATACCGTTAGGTAACAGACAGAAAGACAAATTAGGCTTGGGGGTCCCCCAATAGAACCAAGTTCCTGGGGGCCCCCACTTACCTGTTCCCCGCCGCAGGACTTTGTTTGGTCCACAGAAGCCCAAACTTCACCTATCACGGCAGGCATTGTAATTAAACCTTCAGGGACCGGGTTCCCAAGGATTCCACTCCCCTGGACCTGTATAGCACCCTGCACAGAAAACATCTTGGTCATGGGTATGACCAGAGCTCTGGATCCCAGGGTCCAGCTCTCCTAAGAGAAGCATTACAGGCAAAACCTTGCTCTTCTCTGCAAGGCCCGGGTACCGACCGTTTAGCTATGAAGCTTTTTTGGTCGGATCCGGAATAGCTTACTGAGGCCCAAAAGAACCTGTACGTAAGCTCAGTGAAAAACACATGTTTCTTCTTGGCCAACACCTTAGACACTGGCAAAAAACTGAGGTGCTCCCGGATGGGAGGGGCTTATATAGGGGAGGGTACTTCCGGTTTTGGAAGTTGCCAGTGCCAGCACCTGAAGGTATCTATATAACCCATTAGTAATGACTATGTCGCTCTGTGTCCCGTGATGTACGAGAAAGAAAAATTATTGTTGCTCTACATAAAGATGGCCTAGGCTATAAGATTGCCAAGACCCTGAAACTGAGCTGCAGCATGGTGGCCAACACCATACAGCGGTTTAACAGGGCAGGTTCCACTCAGAACAGGCCTCACCATGGTTGACCAAAGAAGTTGGATGCATGTGCTCAGCGTCATAGCCAGAGGTTGTCTTTGGGAAATAGACGTATGAGTGCTGCCAGCATTGCTGCAGAGGTTGAAGGGGTTGGGGGGGTTAGCCTGTCAGTGCTCAGACCATACACCGCACACTGCATCAAATTGGTCTGCATGGCTGTTGTCCCAGAAGGAAGCTTCTTCTAAAGATGATGCACAAGAAAGCCCACAAACAGTTTGCTGAAGACAAGCAGACTAAGGACATGGATTTCTGGAACCATGTCCTGTGGTCTGATGAGATCAAGATAAACTTATTGGGTTCAGATGGTGTCAAGCGTGTGTGGTGGCAACCAGGTGAGGAGTACAAAGACAAGTGTGTCTTGCCTACAGTCAAGCTTGGTGGTGGGAGTGTCATGGTCTGGGGCTGCATGAGTGCTGCCGGCACTGGCGAGCTACAGTTCATTGAGGAAACCATAAATGCCAACATGTACGGTGACATACTGAAGCAGAGCATGATCCCCCTCCCTTCAGGGACCTGGCCACAGGTCAGTATTCCAACATAACGACCCCAAACACACCTCCAAGACGACCACTGCCTTGCTAAAGAAGCTGAGGGTAAAGGTGACGGACTGGCCAAGCATGTCTCCAGACCTAAACCCTATTGAGCATCTGTGGAGCATCCTCAAAAACAGAAGGTGGAGGAGCGCAAGGTCTCTAACATCCACCAACTCCGTGATGTCATCATGGAGGAGTAGAAGAGGACTCCAGTGGCAACCTGTGAAGCTCTGGTGAACTCCATTCCCAAGAGGGTTAAGGCAGTGCTGAAAAATAATGGTGGCCACACAAATTGACACTTTGGGCCCAATTTGGACATTTTCACTTAGGGGTGTACTCACTTTTGTTGCCAGCGGTTTAGACATTAATGGCTGCGTGTTGAGGGGACAGCAAATTGACACTGTTCTGTACACTCACTACTTTACATTGTAGCAAAGTGTAATTTCTTCAGTTTTGTCACATGAAAAGATATAATAAAATATTTACAAAAATGTGAGGGATGTACTCACTTTTGTGAGATACTGTATAACCCGATTTGCATTTTCTAAAGAATATAGAAAGCTGAAGACAGTAGATATAAAATAAAAGTCTACACACCCCTGTTAAAATGTCAGGTTTCTGTGATGTAAAAAAAACATAAAAATTATAATAATAAAAAAAAAAAAAAAAAAAAAAAGGAGACAAAGATAAATAATTTCAGGACTTTTTACACATTTAATGTGACCTATGAACTGTACAACTCAATTGAAAAAACAAAACTGAAATCTTTTGAGGGGGGGTTTAAAAATAAAATAATGTGGTTGCAGAAGTGTGCACACCCTACTATATTTAGCAGTGTTCAGAATTAAACAATCACATTCAAACTCATGTTAAATAAAGGCAGGTTAACACCTGCCATCATTTAAAGTGCCTCTGATTAACCCCAAATAAAAGTTCAGCTGTTCTAGTAGGTCTTTCCTGACAATTTCTTAGTCGCATCCTACAGCAAAAGTCATGGTCCACAGAGAGATTCATTAAGTGGAAAAAATATGGCACGACAGTAACATTACCAAGAACTGGACGTCCTACCAAAATTGATGAAAAGACGAGAAGATAACTGGTCAGGGAGGCAGCCAAGAGGCCTACAGCAACACTAAAGGAGCTGCAGAAATATCATTCAAGTACTGGCTGTGTGGCACATGTGACAACAATCTCCCATATTCTTCATATAACAACAAGGCCTGGGGAATGCCCAGGGAAAAACCAAGCCTACTTACCGACCTGCTCGCTGACAACCAAATAACCTGTCTAACAGTATGCGTTAAAAACAGGGGTTTGTCCGCACGCATTTGCAAACGCATGTGTGAGCCACAGAGCCACGCCAAGGCCTCCTGGAGTCTGTGGTCCTACACTAACTAGGAGTGTCCCCACAATGGAGGCACATGCATTCTGATGGCTAGATGAGGGCAGGTGGACTGAAGGGGAGCCACCCCTCCTTAAAGGTACAGGAGCACACCAAACACCCAGCATGTAGCACAATGGCTGAAAAGGTGCTGGTGTGTTTCTGGACCAATACAAGCACCATAGGTGAAAACAAAAACATGTCCACCGCCCCCATCTATAGCTGGCTATCACGGCAAGTAGCATTGGAAGGCTAAAACAGGTAACAACAAGGCCTGGGGAATGCAAATGCGTGCGGACAAACCCCTGTTTTTAACGCATACTGTTAGACAGGTTATTTGGTTGTCAGCGAGCTGGTCGGTAAGTAGGCTTGGTTTTTCCCTGGGCATTCCCCAGGCCTTGTTGTTACCTGTTTTAGCCTTCCAATGCTACTTGCCGTGATAGCCAACTATAGATGGGGGCGGTGGACATGTTTTTGTTTTCACCTATGGTGCTTGTATTGGTCCAGCAACACACCAGCACCTTTGCAGCCCTTGTGCTACATGCTGGGTGTTTGGTGTGCTCCTGTACCTTTAAGGAGGGGTGGCTCCCCTTCATATTCTTCATATGTCTGGGCTATGGGGTAGAGTGGCAAGACTTTTATTTTCTTACGAAGAAAACTAGAATTTTTTGTACTTACCGTAAAATCCTTTTCTTGTTCGTCCATTGACGGACACAGCCTTCTCAATTCTTGACGTGTGGGTTATGTTCCTGTTCATAGGAGAGGACTAGGCAGAACATGTTAGATAATTAAAAACACATGTTACATTAACCAGAGTTGAACAGCCCCACCCAGGGGGCCGTCCCTTCAGGCATAACCCTCCCGCCCTGCAGTCAGCAGCTCAGTTCGTAACAAGCAGAACAACCCTAAAAAGGAGGGGTGGGTGCTGTTTCCTTCCATGGATGAAGAAAATGATTTTACGGTGAGTACAAAAAAATCCTATTTTCTCTTTTCGTCCATGGACGGACACAGCCTTCTCAATTGACGTGTGGGACGTCCCCAAGCAGTGTCAAAAAAACGAGGGGTGGGAACAGTATAAAAAAAACCCAACTAACTTCATCCCAAACCAGCAGAGCTCCTCAACGGAGGAGTTGCAACCTCAAACAGCCGCCTGCAAAACCTTGCGGCCGAAGGAAGCATCAGAAGATGCGCTCACATCAACCTTGTAAAATTTGGAAAACGTGTGCACGGACGACCAAGTCGCCGCCTTGCACACCTGTGAGACAGACACTTGATGTCGGAAAGCCCAGGAAGCACCAATTGCCCTGGTTGAATGTGTCGTGACCGGAAAGGGAGGCGCCCGCCCCTTAAGGGCATAGGCCTGGATGACGGTCTGCCTGAACCACCAAGAAATGGTGGCTGACGAGACCGCCAGGCCCTTTTGCGGACCAGACACCGACACAAACAGTGAGTCAGACCTCCGAAACGGAGCCGTAGCAGACAGGTACACCCGCAAGGCACTGTAACAGCAGGCAGGTAAAATCACCAGGTTGCATCCAGGATGAAAGGTATATATGTCCTAGATTCAGGCTTTATGCCAGTTTATACCACTAGGGGGAGTGCTGGGAGTCTTGCAGTGGAAGAGTTAATGAGCCCAGCTGAATCAAGTGGGCTCATTGGGGCCTCTACAAGAACTCCCAGCATGCTAAGGGAGATGCTCCAACCTGGAACCAGATCTGTGTGGACAGTCTGGGGAGTGTGATCTCTGTGCGGTGAGCCAAAGCCTGTGTGGTTATTGCTAAGAACTTCAAAAAGCAGGGAGATAGGGACTGGGACAGCACAAGGCTGTACCCAGTTGTTAGTTAGGGACACCAACGTGTGTAGTGAGCGGTCAAGTTGACCAGGATTTATTTTCCTGTTTCTTTTGTTTTTGCTGTATTTTTTTGTCTGTATATAGTTTAAATAAAAACCACACCCTTTTGTTTTCTCCTACCACTGTCTGCTGTGCCTGTTTTTGTGTGGTGAACCCATCCAGGGGGTCACACACACCCGCTGCTGAGTTAACCCCTCACAGCACATACCACGTCCAAGTTATGGAGCGCAGTCTCCCTGGGATATGACGGTCGAGGACACAAAGACGGCAGCACAATGTCTTCATTCAGGTGAAAAGCCGAAACCACCTTCGGAAGGAAGGAAGGCTGCGGGCGTAGAACCGCTTTATCCTTATGGAGGAGTATGGTAACTTGCAAGACAAGGCTGCCAATTCAGAAACCCTTCTGACTGATGTAATGGCCACTAGAAAGGCCACCTTCTGAGACAGAGTCAAGAGAGAAATCTCTCTGATGTTCTCAAAAGGGAGGTTCCTGTAGAATCAAGAGTGCAGGGGTTGCGCTACGCACTGAGGGCAGGGGTTGCGCTACGCACTGAGGGCAGGGGTTGCGCTACGCACTGAGGGCAGGGGTTGCGCTACGCACTGAGGGCAGGGGTTGCGCTACGCACTGAGGGCAGGGGTTGAGGAGAGGAGGGGGGGCAGAAGAGGGGGAGAGGGGAAAGGGATGTGAGAGACCCCTAGCTCAGTCTGCAGTCCCTGTCTGTGAGAAGGCATGTGGGACACAGCACCTTCCATGCCAGCAGTGGGCAGGGCTGGTTCTAAGAGCTGGGTGAGGACAGGAGGCTACGGGGCTAATACTTCCAGAGGATGGGTTTACTGTCAGATGCAGCTGTCCCTGGCTGCCTGCACCTCCTGCCCGTCCTCTGGCCCTGGTCAGCCTATCCATCAGTCCTGGGGAGGTCTTCGGAACTCTTCTTCCTCTAGGGCAGGGGTCTCCAAACTTTCTAAACAAAGGGCCAGTTTACTGTCCTTCAGACTTTAGGAGGGCCGGACTAGGGCCATTAAGAGTAGAAAATGTCGAGAGGGGGTAAACAATACCATTCCTTTGGTGTCAGTGGGAGGACTAGTGCCCCATTGTTGGTGTCAATAGAAGGAATTGTACGCTTTTGATAGTGTAAGTTGGATGAATAGTGCCCCATTGGTGGTTTCAGCAATAAAAATGATTCGCCATTGTCGGTGTCAATGGATTGAATAGCGCCCCGAGGGCCGGATAAAGGCAAGCAAAGGGCCGCAGTTTGGAGACCCCTGCTCTAGGGCAACCGGTCCTGCCCACCCTTGCTGGTCTTTGTCTACGCCGCCTCTTGGAGCCGGGTGCTATCCCGCTCCCCGCACCTGCTGCCACCTGACTCTCCATGCTTGCCCAGATCAGCACCCGATTGGTCAGTCTGCCCCTGGGACACAGAGTGCCAATAGGGGGAGGCAGAGTCACCAGCCCCGAGCGCCGACAGGGAGCTGCAGGAAGAAATGTGCAGCGCCGCCACCAGCTTTAAAAAAAATCCCCGCTGGTGCCTGCACCAATGGAGCCAAGTGCTGGGGGTTGGGAGGTATGCCCACGCCCCCATAGCAGCGCCCCCCCAACTGATGTGCGCTCTAGGCTGGCGTCTACCTTGCCTATGATTAGCGCCGGCCCTGTTCAGATCTACCAAAAACTATGCAAGGACCGCCGTGATTTGCATAGGATTGGTTGGGGTTCTCCCTATATTACATGGTTTTGGTAAAGCTAAAATGAGATTGCACAATCAGATTGTATGGCGTATGGCCAGCTTAGGCAGTTCCAGATCCTTCTATAAACGCTGATGAGTACAGTACCTGATAAAAACAGACGTCTGCAGTTGGCTGGTTGCCATGGGCAGCACATAAGCTCATTGTTCCCTAGAACTACTGATAATAAAACACACAACGGTAACTAGTCCTCTTCCACCTAAACCTGCAGCATTAGATCACACTACCTGTACACACACCTCCTCTCACTAGCGGTCGGCTGTTAGGCGAATTTATTATGGATATCACCATTCAATCCCCCTCACTGGATCTTGTGTCCGCCCCTCCCTTCCTTCTGTGAGCCAAGCCTCGTTCCGGTACCTCTCCGCAGATCACATGACCTTCCAAGAGCCCGCCCACACTGGAGGACCTTGTGCGCCAATCACGTGGGGGTTTTCCCGAATGAGGCTTGAATCTTGGTGGGTCATTGCGCTGCGCTTTCAGAAGGAAGGCGCTTAGTACGCGAAGAGGAAGGCCGCAAGATCCGGTGAGGAGGACTTGAATGCCGATATTTGTCTGTGTTTGATTCGTTTAACAGCCGACGGCTACTGAGAGGAGGCTTGCGTACAGGTAATGTAATTGACTAATGTAGGTTTTGGAGAAAGAGGGCTGACTGAACCTATGTGTGATAGTAATGGTGGGGTGTCGTCATTCTAGGGAACGGTGAGCGCATGTGCTTCTTTCTAATAACTCTCCTCACACTGCAGCCTTGTACCAAACCATTTACCGACCAACAGCCGTTATACATCACCTTCTAGCTGGGCATGCGGCCTCCGACGAGCTCCTGGCTGTGGGTGGAAATGACGTCACAAAACAAGCATTAGGCCGGGGCCGGGGGAGGCGGCAAAGGGTAATAATGCAAAAACAATGAGGTCTCCATAATCACTTGTTTCGACTTCAACACACATAAAAGTGCCTACCGTTTTATGATGCTTTGATTATGTTTTTTTTTATTTTATTTTTTATTAATGCTGGTTTCCACTGGTGCGACATCTGACATCGGATGCGATTTGGACCGCACTGCAAATCACATGCGATCTCTATCTGATTTCAGCCATACAGTTAGTATAGCTGAGTTTGCATTGTATTCGGACCAATCTCGCAAAGGACCCCCCTTTTCTTTTTTTTTTTGGTCAGCAGCAGAATCAGATTGCATAAGTGTTCACACCCATGCGATCTGATTCCTGTCCAAATTTGCAGTTCGCACTGCGATATGTGAACTGATTGACACTTCCAGCAGTTCGCAAAGGGCAGTGTGAACTGCCGCCGGAAAACATGCGTTGCAGGAACCTGCAGTGGATTTGCAGGGTTCCCGCATCGCTGCAGTGTGACCCGAGCCTTAAAGGAGACGTGCAGCCAAAGCTTGTTTGGTTGTACTCCTATGGATCGCAGAAGTGCAGTTCGTTCTACACTCTGGTGACCCTTTTTTCAGCTGACAGGCTGAGGCTCGCTGACGTCACAGAAGCGGTCCAGACCTGGAAAAGATTGCGTCCATATGGTCAGGATCCATCCACATGCCTGGACCGACACCCGGCTCAGCCTCTTAGCGAGCCTGCCATTCCCACCCCTCTACTGCCAAGCGCTCCAGTGGGGGGGGGGGGCGGGCAGAGCTTTGACCAACAATAGCCAACTCTCTGCTCACGGAGCCCTGAGAACTGAGTGATCGGCGGTGTGTGATCGATTGGTTCTCTGTGTTTAAACCAAGATAAGTGGTTCTGGAAAAAAAATCCCATACATCTTTTAATTAACCACTTCCTGCCCAAGGTACGTCATAGACTTTGTGTGGGAATATCTGAATATTAGGCATCATCCAGATATCCTTTTGTTTAGCCAGCGATTCTGTGCACAATAAGAACAATCGTAGCGGCAGCCCAGCCGGTTGATCGTTCTTGCAGGCGGTGGGAGGGGGCTCCCCCACCCTCTGGTGCTTCTACCAGCGCCAGAAGTTAGCCATGGAAAAGACCAAGGGCCAGATGGTCCCCGGCAGTGTCTGTGACTCTCGGAGGCCCGGGTGCGCATTAAGGCTTCGCGTCCGGGCCGGCGGAAGTAAACAATGCCGGGGACTTGGCAGGAAAGCCCGAGATCATTTTATTTATTTATTTTGATCTCAGACTTTCCAGCCTGAATGAGAGATGTGGGGTCTTATAGGCCCCACATCTCTCCATAAAGAGACCTGTTATGCACTATTCCAAGCGATGTTTACATTCTGTGTAAAAGGAATAAAAGCGATCAAAATTTATTATTTTTTCAAGGGAAAAGTGTAAAAAAAAAATCAAATAAACCATACGTTTTTTGTTTTAAAGCGCTTTCGTCCTTGCGTGCTCGCGCATGCATACGTAGGTTGCGCCTGCATGTGTAAACAACATTCAAGCCCCATATGTGAGTTATCACTGCGAACGTTAGAGCGAGAGCAATAATTCTGGCCTAAGACCTCCTGTAACTAAAGGGGTAACCTGTAAAAGATTTTAAAGCGCCGCCTACGGAGATTTTTAAGTACCAAAGTTTGGTGCCATTCCATGAGTGTGCGCAATGATGTGTTAGGTGTTGATTTACTCAGCGTAACATCTTTCACATATACAAAAAAAATTGGGCTAAATTTACTGGGTTTTTTTATTTTTGAAAAATCGCTGCGCAAATACCGTGTGATCTAAAAAGTTGCAATGACCGCCATTTTATTCCCTAGTGTCTCTGCTAAAAAAAAACCATATATAATGTTTGGGGGTTCTAGGTAATTTTCTAGAAAATACAATTATGATTTGTACATGTAGGAGCGAAGTGCCAGAATTGGCCCGGATGGGAAATGGCTAAAGCGGTTGTATACCGCAAAACTTTTTTTTTTTTTGGGTTAATCTGCAAGGCAAAGGTATGAGCTAGTATGACTAGCATACTAGCTCATTATCAATCACTTACCTTAGATCAAAGCCCCCGCAGCGGTCCTCGGACGCGTCCTCCGTCGAATCCATGATACCCGGAGTGACTTCCGGGTATCGCCGCTCCGGCGCTGTGATTGGCCGGAGCGGCGATGACGTCACTCCCGCACATGCGCGGGGAACGGCACGATCCCCCCGCATGCGCGAACTACCGGCAGTGTACGGCAGGCTCCCATTCAAGAGCCGCCGCGCTCAGTGCGCCTGCGCCGTTATCTACGGCGCGCATGCGCCGTAGATAGCGGTACAGTTTTTTTTGCAAATATCTCCGAGACTGTGTAGGTCTCGGAGATATTACAAGCACCTACAGGTAAGCCTCAATGTAGGCTTACCTGTAGGTGCTTGTACAAAATTTGGGTATACAACCACTTTAAGCTTGGCAGATGACCTGTGTGTGTTTTGATATCTCATACCTGTAATACCTCCAAAGCAAAGCTAAAGCTGAATTAAAGTCTCTCAAAAGCTGCAGGTGCTTCAAGCGAGCTTTGTCGCAGACTTCCATGGAGGCTTTGAAGCACCACAGGACATGGGGTATAATTTTTTGAAGCAAAACAATGTGTAAGCTAATGTTTTAAAGCAAGCGTAAACAATCCCTTTGGCTCTTGCTTCAAAACATTGGACACACTTCCTTTTTTTTTTTTTAAAGCGCTCTGAGCACCAGTCAAATCTCCTGCCACTAAATAAAATGGTTAGCTTACAGTCCTGTTTACACCTGACATTTTTCTTCAACTTTGCTTCAAAAATAATACCCCATGTCGCTTTAGTGGTTCTTCAAAGCATCCTCCATAGAAATCTGACAAAGCTTGCTTGAAGCACCTGCAGCTTTTAAGAAGCCTTATTTCAGCTTTAGCTCCGCTTTCTTTGAGAAATTTCAGGTATGAGAGATCTGTGCACACACAGGGCATCTGCCAAGATTCATTAAAGAGGAAGTAAACCCTCTAAAACATTTCTTTAAAAAAAAAAACCCTGAAAGAGGCATAATGAGCTAGGAGGACTTTGATGCTTTGATTTCAGGTAAGTGCCACATAATGAGCTAGTATGCATAGCATACTAGCTCATTATGAATTACTTGCCTGAGATCGAAGCCCCTGCAGCGACTCTCGTTCCACTCCTCCTCCGCTTCCACCATGATACCCGAGTGAATTCCGGGTATTGTTGCTCCGGTGCTGAGACTGGCCGGAGCAGCGATGACGTCACTCCCGCGCATGCGCACGGGAGTCGTTAGTGGGGGCACAATCGCCTTAGAAAGTAAACCCTCTGACACTTTTCCTTAAAAAAAAAAAAAAAAAAAAAAAAACCCCTGCAAGAAATAGGCATAATGAGCTAGTATGCTATGCATACTGGCTAATTATGTGGCACTTACCTGAAATCGAAGCCCCAAAGTCCTCCTCGTCCCCCCCCCTCCGCTGCCATGTCCCCTCGGAGCTTCTTTCTGGTATCGCTGCTCCGGCGCTGTGATTGGCCGGAGCAGCGGTGACATCACACGCATGCGCGCGGTGCCGACATTCGCCCATTCAGAAAACCGCCATGTCCCATTCATTAGGCCGGGACGCTCAGTGCACCGTTGTCTATGGCGTGCATGCACCGTAGACATCGGTGCAGTGTTATCTGTAAATATCTCCTTAACCGTGTAGGTTAAGGAGATATTTCTCAAGTCGTCTTCCAGGACGGCACAATGAGAGATGACTGGCTCCACCTGACAGGAAACACAATCAATTCAAAGAGGTTGAAGCACCCGCCCCTCCCCGTGCTCCTCAGTTCTTGATTGTGTTTCCCCACAGCGAAACCGTTTATTTATTTTTTTCCCACAGACTGAAGGCCTGGGGCTGGAAGTCCCCCCCCGGGAGCTGAGCCGAATGCCTGGGAAGCCTCTGGGCCTAGCAGGACTCTATTTGTCCGTCCTGGGGCGTATCCCATTCCTTCTCAGGGAGGGCAGTTGAAGAGCCTCCCTGAGCACTGAAGCTCCCTAGGTGCGGGGCTGTACCCGGGACTTCAGGGGCCAGATATCCTCCTTCCTCCCTCCTACCTGTTTGGGTGTCCATCCTGGAGGGGGGGGCTGGCAGGTTCCTCCGTCCGCTCGCGCGGTCTGTTTGCTTAGGGCGCCGCTCTATGCAGGTGCATAGCATTGCGGCGCCATTTTCCTGGCGTCTAGGACATTCGTCCTCTAGCGTCAAGGATGACGCCATCGCGTGCCGCGTCATTTCCGGTTCCGGTCTCCGGCAAAATGGCGGCGGCCGGCGTCTGCTACCGCATTCAAAAACGGAGGGACGCCAGGAAGGAGGCGCCCTTTTTTCTCCTCCAGTGGAACTGCGATCGGGAGCAGAGCATATCACCTACATGGAGCATGAGGAGAGGCCGACTACGGCCGCGGCTACAGAGGAGACCACAGGGGGTGAGTCAACCCAGCCAGCAGGGGTCATGATGGGGGATGGTACCCCGACTCTTTCCCCTTGCCTGTCACAGGGTTCTTTTTGGTTGTTAATGTATTCCTGTGTACTCTTACATTGCAGGAGAGGACGTCACTGCCCAGGGGGTTGCCAGTCGTTCCTCTAGAACCCCTGCCCGCTCCAAAAGATGCGGTTACTGTAACGAGAAGTTACCCTCAACCCATTCCAAGCCCTTCTGCTTCAAATGTATCCAGAAGCTGGCTGGGAAGGAAACATCTCAGGTGATGAGAGACTTTCTCTCTGTCCAAACCCAGATGCTTGCCACCCTTAAGGAAACAGGTATCCGCACAGGATAGATTGTACCGAGGCTTGGTAAGGGCCCAACCCAGAACCATCCCGGTTCACCAGGCTCTCCATGATGTGATTCTTAGAGAGTGGAAGGAACCTGAGAGGAAGCTTCTGAAATATAAAACTTGGAAGCGTAGGTGCCCTTTTAAGGGGGAGGATGAGGAGAAACTCTTTAAGATTCCCAGATTGGACGCCTCTTTGGCACAGGTGTCAAAGCAATCCGACCTCTCCTTTGAGGACGCAGGTAATATCAAGGATCCTATGGATCGCCGTACTGAGACGACCTTGCGTAGAGCCTGGGAAGCCAATGCGGCAGCAATGAGCCCCGCGCTGGCTTCAGCTTGTATAGCTAGGAACGCGGATACATGGATAACCAAACTAATAGAACATGTTTCCCGTGTGTCCAAGTCCAGGGAAGTCCTAGACTCCCTACAGGTAATAGGTAGCGCAGTGGCATACCTAGCAGATGCTGCAGTTGAGACCGTGCGAACCACCGCAAAAACGGGTGCCCTCGTAAACTCGGCTCGCAGAGCCGTATGGGTCAAAACATGGGATGGGGATAACGCATCCAAGACCCGCTTATGTGGACTCCCATTTGAGGGCTCACTCCTTTTTGGTACAGGGCTGGACCAAGCCCTATCAAGATCTACCGAAAAGGGCAAAAAGTTCCCCACTAAACCTAAAAGGGACCAAAAAAGATTTTTTCGAGGCCCCCAGGGTAGAAATCGTTTCTCGAGCAAGAAGCCTGCCGGTAATAGGAAGTGGGGCGTTGGAAAGGATAAGCAAAAAGGAGGTATCCTCTTTTCCAACCAAAAGTCAAATGAAAAAGACTTTAAGTGACGTAAGGGTAGGGGGAAGACTTTCCCAATTCCTTTCCAGGTGGGAGAGTATTACCCAGAGCCCTCATATTCTCAACATTATAAAGGAGGGCTACAGGCTGGAGTTTCTTCATCCCCCCCCCCCCCCCTCAAAGTTCCTAGTAACGCATCTCCCCAGGGACCCCCTCAAGGCAGCAGGTCTTCTGCAAAACATTTCAGAACTAGCAGAACAGGGAGTTGTAGTCCCGGTACCTGCGGGACAACGCGGACTGGGGGTCTACTCCCACATCTTCATTGTCCCAAAGCCGTCAGGCAAGTACCGGTTGATAATAAACCTGAGACCTCTGAATACCTCCTTGCGTCACAAGAAATTTCGCATGGAAAGCATATACACCCTCAGAAGACTCCTTCTGAAGGAGGTATACATGGTAACGATCGACTTAAAGGACACCTACCTTCACGTCCCGATCTTTCCAGGACATCAAGCCTTCCTCAGATTCGCATTTGGGTCTCCTCAGGGGATTCAACACTGGCAGTTTGCTGCCCTCCCCTTTGGACTGGCTTCCAGCCCAAGGGTATTTACAAAAATCGTAGCAGAGGTGGTTGCCTTCCTACACCTAGAGGGTATAACGATAGTCCCTTATCTCGACGACCTTTTACTTTACAACCAGAGTCGAGATCTCCTCCTCACAGACCTGGCCAAGGTTGTGAGTACCTTGGAATCCCTGGGTTGGATCATCAACCGAGAGAAGTCCTCGATGATCCCGGACCAAAGAAAGATTTACCTGGGTTTCCTGATAGACTCCTTACAAAGGAAGCTTTGTTTACCCCAGGAGAAGGTCCAGGGCCTCATAACAGCGGTCAGGTCTCTGTTGGAGGTAAGGGAGTCCTCTTTCAGAGGCATCATGAGGGTACTGGGTCTAATGACCTCTTGTATACCTGCGGTTCCGTGGGCTCAGCTCCACTCCAGACCCCTCCAACAATTCCTCTTATCCTCCTGGGACGGAACAAGAGGAACATTAGACCACAGAATCTCCATCCCAGAGGTAGTAAAGGACTCTCTGAGCTGGTGGCTTCTTCCTCAGAAGTTGCAGGTGGGTCATCTATGGACTCAGACAGACCCCCTCAGGATAACGACGGACGCAAGCTCCTGGGGTTGGGGGGCCCACTTAGGCGAACTCCGAGCCCAGGGTTCCTGGAATCAGGATCAGAGACACGCCTCCTCAAACTTCCGGGAATTATTGGCGGTCGGGGAGGCCCTAAAAGCGTTCGAGGAAAGGATCCGAGACCGGGAGGTCCAGATCCTCTCCGACAATGCGACCACGGTGGCCTTCATAAATCATCAGGGGGGAACCAGGTCTCCCTCCCTGCTGACCTTGTCTCTAGGGATTCTGGGCTGGGCAGAGCTTCGGATTGCCTCTATTACGGCAGTACACATAAAGGGAAGGTACAACATAGAGGCGGACTATCTAAGCCGTCATCGGATTCTCCAGGGGGAATGGGAGCTGAACCCAGAGGTGTTCAACCTGGTGTGCCAACATTTTGGAAGGCCAGAAATAGACCTCTTTGCCCGCAAGGAGAACAGGAGAGTAAGAAGATTCTTTTCCCTGTCCCGAGAGTGGGGCTCAGGGGGGGTGGATGCACTGGCTCAGGTATGGAGTTTTCACCTGGCTTATGCTTTTCCCCCTCTGAGTCTCATTCCAAGAGTCCTACAAAAACTAGGTCTCTCAGAGACCAGACTCATTCTAATTGCTCCTTGGTGGCCCAAGAGAGCCTGGTTTCCCGCTCTACAGAACTGGTCCGTAGCACCTCCCCTCCATCTACCAGTTCGGGTGGACCTTCTTCGGCAGGGACCAGTCTTTCACCCAGATCCCAGCTTCTTCAAGCTGACGGCCTGGTGCTTGAGAGGCAGAACCTGCGGGAGAGGGGATGTTCCGAGAGAGTGATTAACACTCTCCTCTCAAGTAGAAAAGAAGTCACCAGACGTATCTATAGGAAGGTGTGGGGAGTCTTCTCTCACTGGTGTCTAGTGAGAAAGGTATCCCAGCAAGAAACCTCGGTCATCCTGGACTTTCTCCAGGATGGCGCCGACTTAGGTCTCGCTACCAAGACTCTAAGAGTACAGGTAGCAGCCTTATCGTATTTTTTGGACAAAAAGTTATCACTGGACCCTCTAGTTAAAAGATTTCTAATGGCCAGGGATAGATTGTCCCCGGTGCGGATCTCTAGAGTCCCGCCCTGGGACCTTACATTAGTTTTGGAACAATTAACTAAGGCTCCGTTTGAGCCACTAGAAGATATTTCAGTAAAATTACTGACATTTAAGTTTGCTTTTCTTCTTGCAATTACTACAGCCAGAAGAATAGGCGACATGCAGGCTCTGACGATTAAAGAGCCTTTCTTTAGTTTATTCGAGGACAGAGTTATTCTTAGGCAGGACCCCCTGTACCTCCCTAAGGTAGTGTCAAAGTTTCATAGATCACAAGAAATTATTCTTCCTTCCTTTTGTTCAAATCCACAAAATGAAAGAGAGGCCTCCTTTCATTGTCTGGATGTCAGACGGTGTCTGCTAGCTTATCTGGATAGAGTGGGTGAATTTAGGAAATCCAGCCATTTACTAATTAATTTTTTTGGACAGAAAAAGGGCCAACAGGCATCTAGAGCATCCATATCTAGATGGATCAGACAGACAATCTCCATAGCTTATGACCAGGCTGGTAAGACAGCCCCGAAAGTTAAAGCTCATTCTACTCGCTCTTTGGCAACCTCCTGGGCAGAAAGAGCCGGAGCTCCGGTGGAACAGATCTGTAAAGCGGCGACTTGGTCAAGCCAGAATACATTCCTAAGGCATTACAGAGTGGAGTTGCTGTCACCTCAGGACCTGTCCTTTGGTAGAAAGGTCCTGCAAGCAGTCGTCCCACCCTAAGGTAGGCCTGAAGCTACTTGCTTCTCTCTCATTGTGCCGTCCTGGAAGACGACTTGAGAAAGTGACCAGTTACACTTACCGGTAACGGTGTTTCTGGGAAGTCTTCCAGGACGGCAGGCCTACTTCCCACCGCTTTGGTTGATACATTGGTTTGTATAGAGTTATTTGGGTGTGTGTTTTCTCTCTCGTGCACTGGTGTGGGTCTGTACTTTTTCATAACTGAGGAGCACGGGGAGGGGCGGGTGCTTTAACCTCTTTGAATTGATTGTGTTTCCTGTCAGGTGGAGCCAGTCATCTCTCATTGTGCCGTCCTGGAAGACTTCCCAGAAACACCGTTACCGGTAAGTGTAACTGGTCACTTTCTTTCACCTACAGGTAAGCCTTAATCTAGGTTTACCTGTAGGTGCAAGTTGTCAAAGTGGGTTTACAACCACTTTAACTCACGGCACGCTCTGTGTGCCTGCGCCGTTATCTACGGTGCGCATTAGCCGTAGACATCGGTGCAGTCTTTTCTGCAAATATCTCCTTAACCGTGTAGGTTAAGGATATATTTCTTGCACCTACAGGTAAGCCCTAATCTAGGCTTTCCTGTAGGGCCAAGTGGTCTGTAAGGGTTTACAACCACTTTAAAGCTTCAAAAAAGCATGTCGAAGCTTTAATGGGACACTAAAGGTTCCCTTTGTTATTAAAAAAAAAAACATGTTATACTTGCCTCCTCTGTGTTGAAGTCGAAGCAAGTGAGCCCCTAAAGTTTAACATAGCACAGATCTTTCAGTATGAGATGAAGGATTTTTAGCACATGCAAACTTGAGTTAAAGTGTTACTAAACCCAGTAATATGAAAATAGTTCATCTGCTCCCCCACAGTGCCCACAGCTTATAAATCTTTTTACATTAAGATATTGCCACTACAGTATATACCTTTTTTGGCTGATCTGTATATAGAGGTCGACCGATATATTGGCTGGCCGATATATCGGCCGATATTTAGGCATTTTTGATAAATCGGCTTTGGCCGATTAATATCAAAACTGGCCGATATTATTCACTGGCTGCACTTCCTCCCCCCTCCTCCTCCCTCCTCCACACTTCTCCACACTCAGCAGCATCAAGCGCCGTGCTGTGTGTGTGTGTGTGAAACTGAAAGTAAGAGGAGAGAGAGAGGATGTGTCAGCTTGATGTCGGGGGTGGGCGGGACCCAGCAGATATTACACCAGCCAATGGGATGGTATCTGGGCGGGCCACTACGTCTAAAGCAGCCCAATCATTGGCTGGTGTAATTTAGCTGCTGGCCCGCCCACCCCCACATCGAGCTCAATTCTAACAGCTCTCTCTCTCTCTCTCTCCTCTCTGTCAGTTTCACACATTACACTCGGCTTAGTGTGAAACCTGCCAGTGCCCCCAGCCAGTGCCATCTGTCAGTGCCCCCAGCCAGTGCCATCTGTCAGTGCCCCCAGCCAGTGCCATCTGTCAGTGCCCGCAGTCAGTGCCATCTGTCAGTGCCCGCAGTCAGTGCCATCTGTCAGTGCCCGCAGTCAGTGCCATCTGTCAGTGCCCGCAGTCAGTGCCATCTGTCAGTGCCCGCAGTCAGTGCCATCTGTCAGTGCCCCCAGCCAGTGCCATCTGTCAGTGCCCCCAGCCAGTGCCATCTGCCAGTGCCCAAGCCAGTGCCCCAGCCAGTGCCCGCAGTCAGTGCCATCTGTCAGTGCCCCCAGCCAGTGCCATCTGTCAGTGCCCCCAGCCAGTGCCATCTGTCAGTGCCAATCAGTGCCACCGCCAATCGGTGCCATCTGTTAGTGCCACCAGCCAGTGCCAATCAGTGCCACCCAAATCAGTGCCCCCAGCCAGTGCCATCTGTCAGTGCCCCCAGCCAGTGCCATCTGTCAGTGCCCCCAGCCAGTGCCATCTGTCAGTGCCCCCAGCCAGTGCCATCTGTCAGTGCCCCCAGCCAGTGCCATCTGTCAGTGCCCCCAGCCAGTGCCATCTGTCAGTGCCCCCAGCCAGTGCCATCTGTCAGTGCCCCCAGCCAGTGCCAATCAGTGTCACCGCCAATCGGTGCCATCTGTCAGTGCCACCAGCCAGTGTCAATCAGGGCCATCTGTCAGTGCCACCCAAATCAGTGCCACCGCCAATCGGTGCCATCTATCAGTGCCACAGCCAGTGCCATCTGTCAGTGCCCCCAGCCAGTGCCAATCGGTGCCATCTGTCAGTGCCACCGCCAATCAGTGCCATCTGTCAGTGCCACCAGCCAGTGCCAACCAGTGTCACACGCCAGTGCCACCCAGTTCCAATTGCAAGTGCCACTGCCAATCAGTGCCATCTGTCCCAAACTAGTGCCATCTGTCCGTTCCAAACCAGTGCCCCCTGCTGCCAATCGGTGCCATCTGTCAGTTCCGAACCAGTACCACCTGCCAGTGCCATCTGTCAGTTCCAAACCAGTGCCATCTGTCAGTTCCAAACCAGTGCCACCTGCCAGTGCCAATAGAGCCATCTGTCAGTTCCAAACCAGTACCGCCAGCCAGTGCCACATGCCAGTGCCATCTGTCAGTTCCAAACCAGTGCCATCTGTCAGTTCCAATAGTGCCACCTGCCAGTGCCATCTGTCAGTTCCAAACCAGTGCCACCTGCCAGTTCCAAACCAGTGCCATCTGTACTGAGGACATCAAGTGTGTGCTAGAGTGACAGGAGTAAGCAGGAAGGAATAGAGTGGGTGAGGGTTTTTTTTTTTTTAATCGGCCTAAAATATCGGCCACAAAAATCGGCATCATATATCGGCCATCGGCCGCCCCAATTTCAAAATATCGGCATCGGCCAGAGAAAAACCCATATCGGTCGACCTCTATCTGTATATCACGGTCAGTGATAAACTGCACAGTTTGTCCACTGCTGAGAGTTCAGGTAGGAGGAGATTTCCACTACAGCCTGTATACACGTCCACATGTGTGATGTCAATATCATGTGACCTGTCTAGCTCTGAGAACAAGTAAATGTTCTCTCCAGCATAAAACGCACAACTAAACATTTGCAGGTTGCAGAGGCGTACTAAGTGGGGGGGGCACCGGGGTGCCACACACTGGGGGGGTGTCAGGCTGCCCCCCCCCCCCGTGACTGAAGCGCAGACAGCATCAGCGCTGCGGGACTTAGGCAGCGGAAGTCGCGGCGATTCCGTGATCCAAGGGGGGAGTGGGAGGGGGTGCGGGGTGACACCGCTGCACCATTCATCCCCTCCTTTCATGGCTGTGAGCGGTGTTCGGCACTTGACCTGACTAACTTCACACAAGCACAGCCGAATGAAGCCGCCTCCCCCTCCTCTCTGTTTATGTGTAAGGAGGGGACCCGACCTTCTGTCCATGTGCCGCCGCTGCGCTGAACTGAGGTACTGAATGGGGAGGAAGGGGGTCTTGCACTGGAGGGGGGTCTGAACTGAAGGGGGTCTGTGTAACATGCAGGGGGTCCAGAGCTGTGGGGGCTGTATAATGTAAAGGTCCAGTGATGCAGGTTGCTGTGTAATGATTAGGGGTCCAGAGGTGCAGGTGGGCTGTGTAATGTAAAGGGGTGTAGGGGGCTGTGTAATGTAAAAGGATCCAGAGGTGCACGGGGCTGTGTGATGTAAAGGGGTCCAGTGGTGCAGGGTGCTGTGTAATGTAAAGGGGTCCAGTGGTGCAGGGTGCTGTGTAATGTAAAGGGGTCCAGTGATGCAGGGTGCTGTGTAATGTAAAGGGGTGCAGGGGACTGTATGATGTAAAGGGGTCCAGAGGTGCAGTTGTGGAGAGGGGTACACAGTAGTAACAAAGCTATTGAAGGATGCAGGGGGCACAGTGGGGTGTTTTTTAAATTTTAACGTGGGGGCGGTGCCAGATATTGGATCTGCCCCGGGTGCCAAATGCTCTAGATACGCCCCTGGCAGGTTGGCTACTGCCTGTGTTAGCTTGCCTTCCCAAGATAGACAGTGCAGGAGGGAAGAATCTGTGCATACAGGATAAAGCAGCCTTTTTACACAATGCAGAGGATTAACACCTTAAGTTCCACAGTGAGTATAACAAGCATACTATGCTGCATATACTGACTGATTTTACTGTGGGCTTGGTAACACTTTAAAGGCATAGTTCACCTTTACCAAAAAACTACCTATGTACATAAGTGGGTAAAAGCGGGTAAGGTATCTTCTCCCTGCACCCACTGTCACAATTTGAAGCCAATGCGCCCGTGTGGGGCTCTGCCCACACAGCCACATTATTCATTCACACTTTCCTGTGAATGAATGGTTACAAGTACGGTCAGCCATTGCAGCTAACCGCTTGTAATTCTCCTTGAGCTGCGAGGGTGCTAATGAGCACTCTTGTAGTCCTTTTGATCTTCCCGTTCTGAGGTAACTGCTTGCTTGTATGAGGTACAGGCAGACAGCTATGCCGGGAGTCTGCAGGAGCCTGAGATAAAAATAAATGCACATTTCTTTTTACCGGCAAAAAATGTGCATTTGTTATTTCTTTTTTAAAGGTGAACTTATCCTAGAGCTGGACGATTTTGGCTGCAAAAAAAATCTGCGACTTTTAAAAAAAAAAACCTGATTCACGATTCGATTCCAAGTTTGTTTTTTTTGTGTTTTTTTTCTTCTGATGGACACCGCGCCGGTCCTAAGGAGCTGCGGGCAGGAGTTTTTAGGCGCGGCTTCGGCCTAGCCTGCCGCAATCCTGGCCAAAAAGGCCATGGACTAGGCCGAAGCCGCGGCCTCGCCTAAAAAATCGTGATCGCCGCGATCCTGAGAAAAGGCTTCGGCCTAGTCCACGGCGTCCGGTCTCGCGGCCTTTACCCAGGATCGCTGCAGGCAGGATTTTTTTAGGCGAGGCTTCAGCCTAGTCCCCGGAGCGCCGGTTCTATGGAAAAAAATTTATCTATGTGGTCAAAATCTGGATCGATTTTGACCTCGCAACTCGTTTCAAGATTCAAATCGATTTTTTTTTTTTTTTTTTTTCCCAGCCCTAACTTATCCTTTAAAGCCACTTAACCACTGACCACAATACATATATTTACGTTGTGGTTTACTGGGATTATGGCTGAAGATATCAGCCATAAATCCTGGTATTGTGTTTTATTTTTTTTATTTTTTTTTCTCTTACTGACGTCTGGCTTTCTCTTGAAAGCCTTCCGAGCAGCTCATGAGCTTGCTGGAACACAGGCAAACAAAGAGTAGGTTTGATTGCCTCTGGCCTAGGACAGGAGCAACATCAATACGTCACTTCCTGTCCAGGGTGGAAAATAACAAGTTAGTTTTTTTTTTTTTTTTTTTATCTATTGCGTTTAACCACTTAACGAACGCTCATTGTATATATACGTCGGCAGAATGGCACCGACAGGCACAATCATGTAGAGCATACGTGATTGCCTTTGTATAGTTGGGGGGTCCAATCGGACCCCCCTTCTGTACAGTGAGCGGTGGCTAAGTGTCCGGGAGCGTTCCGGGATGAGGGGGCAGCCATTCGTTTCTGGCCACCCCCTCGCGATCGCTCCCGGCGAATGGAAATGCCCCCTCTGTCTGTGTCAGACAGAGGGAGCAGGAGGAAGTGATGTCATCTCTGGTGCGGCGCTCACATATACCGAGCGCCGTACAAGAGAAGATATCAGGTCAGTGCACACAACACTACACTGACACCAGGACACATAGGGACATAAATCGACACCCCAGATCACCCCCCCAGCCCCCAGTCACAGTGTCACTGATTGCAGTGACCATTTATTTAGTGATCGCTGCAATCAGTGACATTTGTGACTAAAAGTGTCACCAAAGTTTAGTCTTAGGTCCAGTGTAGCCCCCTAACCCCCCCTAATAAAGGTTTAACCCCCTGATCACCCCCCAGATAACCCTTTCACCGCCTATCACCACTGTCGCTTGGCGATCATTTTTCTGATCGCTGTCTTAGCGTCAGTGATGCCGATCGGCAGCCAGTAATTTTTTTTAGGTTCGCCGCAGGTTTTTATAGCGTCAGGTACCCCAATATATTATCTAATAAAGGTTTAACCCCCTTGATCGCCCCCCAGGTAACCCTTTCACCCCCTATCACCACTGTCACTAAGCGATCGTTTTTCTAAACGCTGTCTTAGTTTCTGTGATGCAGATCGGTAGCCGGTAATTTTTTTTAGGTTCGCCGCAGGTTTTTATAGCGTCAGGTACCCCAATATATTATCTAATAAAGGTTTAACCCCCTTGATCGCCCCCCAGGTAACCCTTTCACCCCCTATCACCACTGTCGCTAAGCAATTGTTTTTCTAAACGCTGTCTTAGTGTCGGTGATGCAGATCGTAGCCAGTAATTTTTTTAGGTTCGCCGCATGTTTTTATAGCGTCAGGTACCCCCATATATTATCTAATAAAGGTTTTAACCCCCTGATTGCCCCTAGTTAACCCTTTCACCAGTGATCACCATATAAGTGTTACGAGTGACGCTGGTTAGTTAGTTTGCTTTTTATAGTGTCAGGGCACCCGCCGTGTATATAACCCAATAAAGGTTTAACCCCCTGATCGCCCGGCGGGTGATATCAATTAGGTTTTAGCGTCAGAGGGTCTGAGTCACACCCCAGGCAGCGTCAGGTTAGTGCCAGTAACGCTAACACCCACGCGTGAAGCATACACCCCCCTTAGTGGTATCGTATCTGAACAGATCAATATCAGATCTGATCAGATCTATACTAGCGTCCCCAGCAGTTTAGGGTTCCCAAAAATGCAGTGTTAGCGGGATCAGCCCAGATACCTGCTGGCACCTGCGTTTTGCCCCTCCGTCCAGGCCACCCAAGTGCAGTATCGATCGATCACTGTCACTTACAAAACAAAAACACACATAACTGCAGCGTTCGCAGAGACAGGCCTGATCCGTGCGACTCCAGTGCTGTAGGAGGTGATTTCACCACCACAGTTAAAAAAAAAAAAAGCAAATATGCCGAAGCATTGGGGCAGCAGGGGCGGAGGAGCGATTTTGCTCCTAATGCCGCGTACATACGATCGAAATTCCGACGGAGGCTTGCCCGTGGAAAAGTCCGACAATGTGTGTGCGGCATAACTTTTTTGCGGGAGGATGCCCCCATGCTTCGGCATATATAAATGGTGCGTGTATGCCCATCATTGGAAGTGGGTGGATGAAGGGCGGTATTCTAATGGTGGGCATACCCACCGATCAACCTTTTTTTTTCGTTCAGCCAACTGGCTGCATGAAATAAAAAGATTACAATACATGTCCAACAAGGACCAGCAACGTACTGGTATGTTGCTGATCTTTGAATGTTTATACCAGAATGATGCCTGCGGGTTTAGGTATCATCTTGGTATCATTCTTTTCAGCCAGCGGCCGGCTTTCATGTAAAAGCAATCCTAGTGGCTAATTAGCCTCTGGACTGCTTTTACAAGCAGTGGGAGGGAATGTCCCCCCCCCGGATATAAAAAGCGCCATTGGGAAAGCATTTTATCACACCGATCTTGGGGTGGTCAGATGCTTTGAGGGCAGAGGAAAGATCTAGGGTCCAATAGACCCCAGTTTTTTCAAAGAAGAGTACCTGTCATTACCTATTGCTATCATAGGGGATATTTACATTCCCTGAGATAACAATAAAAATGATAAAAAAAAAAAATACTTGGAAGGAACAATTTAAAAATAAAATAAAAAAAGCAAAATTAATAATAAATAAAAAAAAGAAGAAAAAAAAAGCACCCCTGTCCTGCCCTGCTCTTGCCCAATGGCGAACGCAAGCGTCGGTCTGGCGTCATATGTAAACAGCAATTGCACCATGCATGTGAGGTATCACCGCGAAGGTCAGATCGAGGGCAATCATTTTAGCAGTAGACCTCCTCTGTAAATCTACTGGGGTAACCTGTAAAGGCATTTAAAGGCTTTTAAAAATGTATGTAGTTTGTCGCCAATGCGCGTTTGTGCGAAATTTTAAAGCATGTCGTGTTTGGTATCTATGTACTCGGCCTAAGATCATCTTTTTTATTTCATCAAACATTTGGGCAATATAGTGTGTTTTAGTGCATTAAAATTAAAAAAAGTGTATTTTTTAACCCAAAAAATGCGTTTGAAAAATCGCTGCGCAAATACTGTGTAGAAAAAAAAAATGCAACACCCACCATTTTAATCTGTAGGGCCTTTGCTTTAAAAATATATATAATGTTTGGGGGTTCAACTTAATTTTCTTGCAAAAAAAAATGTTTTCATGTAAACAAAAAGGGCTTTGTCTTCAAGTGGTTAGAAGAGTGGATGTAAGCTTCCTAATGTTGTGTATAAAATGCCAGAACAGTTCAAAACCCCCCCAAATGACCCCATTTTGGAAAGTAGACACCCCAAGCTATATACTGAGAGGGATGTCGAGTCCATGGAATATTTTATATGTTGACACAAGTTGCGGAAAAAAGACAATTTTTTTATTTTTGCACAAAGTTGTCACTAAATGATATATTGCTCAAACATGCCATGGGCATATGTGGAATTACACCCCAAAATACATTCTGTTGCTTCTCCTGAGTACGGGGATACCACATGTGTGAGACTTTTTGGGAGCCTAGCCACGTACGGGACCCCAAAAACCAAGCACCGCCTTCAGGCTTTCTAAGGGTGTAAATTTTTGATTTCACTTCTCACTGCCTATCACAGTTTCGGAGGCCATGGAATGCCCAGATGGCACAAAACCCCCCCCCAAATGACCCCATTTTGGAAAGTAGACACCCCAAGCTATTTGCTGAGAGGTATTGTGAGTATTTTGCAGATCTCGCTTTTTGTCACAAAGTTTTGAAAATTGAAAAAAAAAAAATATATATATATTTTCTTTCTTCATTTTCAAAAACAAATGAGAGCTGTAAAATACTTGCCATTCCTCTCAGCAAATAGCTTGGGGTGTCTATATTCCAAAATGGGGTCATTTGGGGGGGTTTTGTGCGATTTTTGGCATTTTATGGCCTTCGAAACTGTGATAGGTAGTGAGGAGTGAAATCAAAAATTTGTGCCTAGAAATCCTGAAGGCGGTGCTTGGTTTTCGGGGTCCCGTACGCGGCTAGGCTCCTAAAAAGTCCCACACATGTGGTATCCCCGTACTCAGGAGAAGCAGAAAAATTTATTTTGGGGTGTAATTCCACATATAACCATGGCATGTGTGAGCAATATATCATTTAGTGACAACTTTTTGTAATTTTTTATTTTTTTTTGTCATTATTCAATCACTTGGGACAAAAAAAAATATATTCAATGGGCTCAACAGGCCTCTCAGCAATTTCCTTGGGGTGTCTACTTTCTAAAATGGGGTCATTTGGGGGGGTTTTGTGCTATTTTGGCATTTTATGGCCTTCGAAACTGATAGGTAGTGAGGAGTGAAATCAAAAATTTGCGCCCTTAGAAATCCTGAAGGCGGTGCTTGGTTTCCGGGGTCCCGTACGCGGCTAGGCTCCCAAAAAGTCCCACACATGTGGTATCCCCGTACTCAGGAGAAGCAGAAAAATGTATTTTGGGGTGTAATTCCACATATAACCATGGCATGTGTGAGCAATATATCATTTAGTGACAACTTTTTGTAATTTTTTTTTTTTTTCTTTTTTTTTAGTCATTATTCAATCACTTGGGACAAAAAAATAAAAAATTCAATGGGCTCAACATGCCTCTCAGCAATTTCCTTGGGGTGTCTACTTTCCAAAATGGGGTCATTTGAGGGGGTTTTGTACTGCCCTGTCATTTTAGCACCTCAAGAAATGAGATAGGCAGTCATAAATTTAAAGCTGTGTAAATTTCAGAAAATGTACCCTAGTTTGTAAACTCTAACTTTTGCGCAAACCAATAAATATACGCTTATTGACATTTTTTTTACTAAAAACATGTGGCTGAATACATTTTGGCCTAAATGTATGACTACAATTGAGTTTATTCGATTTTTCTTATAACAAAAAGTAGAAAATATCATTTTTTTTTCAAAATTTTCGCTCTTTTTCCGTTTATATCGCAAAAAATAAAAATCGCAGAGGCAATCAAATACCATTAAAAGAAAGCTCTATTTGTGGGAAGAAAAGGACGCAAATTTCGTTTGGGTACAACATTGCATGTCCGCACAATTTACAGTTAAAGCAGCGCAGTGCAAAATTCTGAATTCACCTCTGGTCCTTTAGCTACCAAATGGTCCGGGGCTTAAGTGGTTAAAGGCAATGGAGAGATCTGGGGTCCCATATCTGAGGGATGTTTGCATTCCTTGTAATGGGAATAAGTGATTACAATTTTTTTTATTAAAGGGACAGTGTAAAAAATAAAAAGTAAATAAAATAAGATTTTTAAGTGCCCCTATCCCTCCGTGCAATAGCGAACACATACGCAAGTCTTGCACGCGTATGTAAACGGTACCACGTGACAAAATTGCAACGATCTGCATTTTATTCCCCAGGGTTTCTAGCAAAAAATACTTATTTTAACTTGTAAACAAAGAAAAATCTTGGTCTTCAAGTGGTTAATATGACCATGTAATTTGTCTACAAAACTTTAAATGACCATTCACTGTAATAAAAAAGCTACCCCCCTCTCTCTCCAGAGGCCCATGTCTCCTAGCTTCCGCCTTCAGACTTTTTAGTATTCCACTCGTCTCTGATACTTGTGTCCCCTACTATAGTTATACTCTGGTTTCAATTCTCTGACCCCCTACACTACTACAGGACACAGAAGTTACATAAAGGTCAGAGGGTGAAACCACTGGACAGAGGGACACACAGGCATCTGACACTCCCAGGAGTGTAAAACTCTGAACATAGGGGACACTGGCCACCAAGTAAATTGGCTCTTCTCTTGCAGGTTTTTGTAGGTGACTGACAGGGTCGCACGATACAATGCACATCTTTTCATGCGTGTGGTGCGTTGTAGTACAGGTGCCTTGTTTGTTGTAATTGGTAATGCATTCAAAGTGGATGAAAGTGCAATGTACCAACGCTTGTACGGTGAGAACGCACATTGTGTTTTCTTTTGAGGTTCCTGAGCCCCAGTAAGGCCGAGCTTAAAATTTCAACAAAAATACAGGTATATGTGCAAAGGCTAATGCTCTTATCCTCTGTCAGTTAGTAGCATTTGGTGTCATAAACAGGACATAGTCTCTGATAGTCCATATAAAACAAGTATAAGAAATGGAAGGAATGGGAGCAAAAAGTCCAGGGACTCCCAGAGGCTGCCGTCATAGGGGAACAGAAACCTGATTCCAGACTGCAAACAAAACACAAAAAGAGAGGTGCCTCTAAGAGTAGACGTTTGATAACACTTTAATTGGCATATGTGGTATGCATTGCACTTAGTTGGATGAATAAAAACGGGCATATAAAATTCCAAATAAAGTCAGGGTGACCGATTCTATGACCTGTTTCCCAAATCCAAGCAGCTGCGGCCCTCGTTGTGCTGGTATCACTCCATCAGATGGGAGCCGGCGTCTGGAGGAACTTCAGCGTCGGAACGAGGCTAGAGAAGCAAGGCAAGGATGGTAGCAGGGAGATGGCGTCACCAGTAGTAAACGCGTTTCCTGAGTTGGCGCGCTGCGATAGGCAAGCCGCACTCCCTTTTCAACAACAGACTCTTGTTGAAAAAGGAGTGCGGCTTGCCTATCTATCGCAGCGCGCCAACTCAGGAAACGCGTCCACTACTGGTGACGCCATCTCCCTGCTACCATTCTTGCCTTGCTTCTCTAGCCTCGGTCTGACGCTGAAGTGCCTCCAGACGCCGGCTCCCATCTGATGGAGTGAAACCAGCACAACGAGTGCAGCTGCTTGTATTTGGGGAAAAAGGTCGTAGAAGCGGTCACCCTGACTTCATTTGGAATTTTATATGCCGTTTTTTTATTCATCTAAATGTGAGTGCATACCACATATGCTAATTGACGTGTTATCAAACGTCTACTCTTTAGAGGCGCCTCTCTCTTTGTGTTTTGAAAATTTCACCATGTGAAACAGTCTCCTTTTAATTGGCAACACAAAGCCTTTTTTGGTATGCAAAAAATAATTATGAAAGGTACAGCTGGGCAACAGAAATATTGAATTGGTTCTAGAGCAGAAGTTTTTTTTTTTTTTTTACCTTGAAGCAAAATTTACACATAACTTGATTAAAAAATAATGTTTAGAAAGAACTTAAAATTCCACATGAATAATTCTGCCACCAAAATTAGTGTGTGCCGTAAATTGCCTCCAGCATTGGTCCTGTTTCTTCTTGCTGCAGGCTGACATTTTGATGAAGCCCAGAGCCCCTGAACAGCAGTAAATCATAAAGCGGAGCTAATACCATTGTATTAACGGTTTCAATTTTTTTTTTATATTCCTGGAATACTGGGATTTCTAACTGTCACATTTGCTTGTGTCCTTTAACCAAACTATCAAACCATCCAGTGGCTGATGTCATAACTGATCACATGTGCAGAACCATGGCAGTTGCAGGTCAAACAGAAGCAGCTTCCTTGGCTGTAAAGGATAATCAGGGTTTAATATTGCTTTAAGGGCCAGTTCACACCAGACGCAGTTCCGTTCAGTCCTGTGTGCTTTTTTTCTGCACAAAATGCATGCACAGTGTTTTCCATGTATTCTAATGGCGCTTGTTGGCTCTAGTTCACACCATGCAGTCAGTTTCTGCACCGGAAACTGACTGCATGGTGTGAACAAGAGCCATTGGAATACATGGAAAACGCTGTGCATGCATTTTTAGTGCAGAAAAAATACGCACAAAACTGTACGGAACTGCGCCTGGTGTGAACTGGCCCTAAGGCTGTCTGTAGATCGGTCTCTACAAACTGCAGTGCCTAAAAAATGTAGAGCAACTGAGCATGTTCAGAGCAGGGTGAGAGTATATTACTGGATTTTAAAAAGCATAGACACTTATTTTTAATGTTTTATGTAGCTGTACCTTGGGCCAGCCTGAAGTGATCTAACAAGACTTGGTTTTCTGACTAAAGTTCCACTTTAATGCATTTCATGAATTAAGGTAAAGAACCTCCTGTGTGCAAGTACCCCCTCCTCTACCCCCCCCCCCCATACTTGCCTGAGCCAAATCTGGACCCAGCACTGGGCAAAGAGGCAGCAGGGGAGCTGCACACATTTTCCCACATGAAAAAAAATTGAGGAAAAACACGCAAACGGCAACAGGCCAAAATGTCCCATGAGCTACTTTGCAACATGTAGGGCAGCCCAATAAAATCGATGGGCTGCACTATGCGTGTCACGGGAAAAATAAGCCAAAAAATGTGCACTAGGTGTAAATGGGGCCGAATGTGAAATTGGTGTGTTTAAAAAAAAATGAGGCTCCATTCACATCACGCGTTTCTGAACGCACAGAAAACGCACGCTTTGCAACGCATTATGGATATACTAAACATACTTCTCTGTATGAGAGGTATGACTAATTACAGCACTGATTTCAAGCAACCGGCACTTGTCCAAGACCAGTACTCGCCAGTCCTGTAATAGGTGTGTTCAGAGAACCTGCCTTTAAAAAAAATAAAACTCACTGAGTTTAGGAGCACTCACAGGAGAGATGGAGGCAGCAAATGAGCTCTGCCTGAGCTCCAAAAAAAGCAATGTGCAGTCAATACAATGCATTGGGACAGGGTGTGTCAACACGAGTCTCCTGCTCTCTGTGGAACCTTAACACAAGACTGACCTGGCATGCACGCTGCTAAAACGGGGGCGGTAGCAACAAGCTTTGCTTGAGGGCCATGATGGGTACGCCCACAAATCAGGCTTCTGGCAGGGGAGGATACGGCAGGCAGCAATGCTGAGATGAACAAGTTCTTTATTGCACCATCATTCAGCATTTTTTATAAAATAATTATATTGGTATATTAACTACTCGTTTGTCTCTGTCGCTTTACAGTGTCTTGTTTGTGTTTTTTTTTTTTTTTTTTTCTTGTTCAAACCTTTAGTCCTGCAAAGGAAACAATATTTTATAACTACAGATTTTGTGCCCAAGTTTTTGTAACCAATTAAATATTTTTGACTTGCAGTGCTAGAATCATGGCAGGCCAAAGAATTACGCGGGATGCCTTTGATGCTGTAGTACAGGAGAAGATGAAGAGATATAGAATAGGAATGGACCAAGCAATTGCTAACACTGTACGAGAGTTTCAGTTGGAAGGTGAGTACCATGTGAGAGCCTTGTTTAAAAAAAAAAAAAAAAAAAAAGGTTTGTTACGTTACTAAAGATATACAGAAACACCCGTACTAGAAATATTAATGGAGTACACACAGATGTACCGCTTATAGTAAAGGATTAGAAATATTCAAATTGGACATGTTCAGGTGGAAAAAAAAAAGTATTCAATGTGAAACATGGAGGCTCAGTTCACACTGGATGCCGATACGGCTCCCAGCAGGGGTCCTGTGCGCCCTGGTTTGCCGTTTCAGGTCTGAATTCAGCCCGAATTTTGGGCTGAATTCAGACCTGAAACGGACCAAAAGACGCACAGGACTCCTGTGCAAATTCGCACCGGAGATATGTGAACCTGCTCCATAGAGAGCCATTCCATTCTCCTGCTATTGCGAATTGGATGTGGAGATCCCACATCCAATTCGCAATAGTGTGAACCCGGCCTGAGGCTTCTAACTTCTGTGACGTTCCTGTTTTACCCACTTGTTCAGTGTTAGTGCTTTGTAAAGTATTGTTGCTAGTGGGCAAGTATACCAGCTGGTCAACTAGCAATTTTAGCTGAAGTTTTGCTAGCATAGATAACTTGTAGAATGGCAGAAATACATACCTATGCTGTCTAGTCTCCATTAGTGCTGTCCATATAACTAAAGGCCTCGGCACTTGTGATCTCTTCTGAAGGTAGGATCAGAGTTCAGATTGACTGCTTATCTGATTGAGCAGAGATCACATGACCAAGTGCCTAGACCTTCAGACATAAAGCCGGCCATAGACGGTTTTAATCTCTACTGGTTGAGCAGGGACCCGCTGAGATTTGAACCATGTATGGGTAGGCTGATTGTACATAAGTTGAACAACTTGGGTACAACCATTCCGTAAGATTCCACATGCAGTTATTGCTAGTGGCTATTAAAGTGGCTAGCAGTTATCGCTGTGTTCTCCAGGGACAGCGTTGTCGTATTTTCTCTTTTTGTCCATGGACAGACACAGCCTCTTAAGTCTTGACAGTTGTGTTATGTTCCTGTTCTATAGGAATGAACAAGGCAGAACATGTTAGATATTTAACCACTTGCTTACTGGGCACTTAAACCCCCTTCCTGCCTAGGCCAATTGTCAGCTTTCAGCGCTGTCACGCTTTGAATAACAATTGCGCGGTCGTGCGATGTGGCTCCCAAACAAAATTGACGTCCTTTTTTTCCCACAAATAGAGCTTTCTTTTGGTAGTATTTGATCATCTCTGCGGTTTTTATTTTTTGCGCTATAAACAAAAATAGCAGCGATTTTGAAAAAAAATAACACTTTTACTTTTTGCTATAATAAATATCAATTTATTTAAAAAAAAAAATTTTTTTCCCCTCCGTTTTAGGCCGATACGTATTCTTCTACATATTTTTGGTAAAAAAAAAATCGCAATAAGCGTTTGGTTTACGCAAAAGTTATAGCGTCTACAAAATAGGGCATAGTTTTATAGCATTTTTATTCATTTTTTATTTTTTATTTTTTTTACTAGTAATGGCGGCGATCAGTGATTTTTATTGTGACTGCGACATTATGGCGGACACATCGGACACTTGACACCATTTTGGGACCATTGTCATTTTTACAGCGAACAGTGCTATAAAAATGCGCTGGTTACTGTAAAAATGGCACTGGCGGGGAAGGGGGTTAACACTAGGGGGCGAGGAAGGGGTTAAATGTGTTACCTAGGAGTGATTACTACTGTGTGGGGGGAGGGGGACTGACTGGGGGAGGTGACCATTCTGTGTCCCTGTGTACAAGGGACACAGCATCGGTCCCCTCTCCCTGACAGGACGTGGATCTCTGTGTTTACAAACAGAGATCCACGTCCCTGCTCTGTGTACCGGCCGATTGCGGGTACCTGGCGGACATCGCGGCCTCCAGGCACGCGCATCGGCATCTCAGTGATGCGCCGGGTGCGCGCCCCCCAGTGGCCGGAATGGCCGAGGCTGTCTATTGACGGCCTCCCGGATTTAGAGAGCCACCTTGAGGCCGTCATTTGTACATGGCCCGGCTCTCGGGTGGTTAAATACATGTTACTTTAACAGAGTTAAACAGCCCTGCCCAGGGGCGGTCCCTCCGACCGTAACCCTCCTTCCTGCAGTCAGCAGCTCCAGCTTTTTTTTTTCTGCCTAGTAGAGAAGGACCTGGCTCCCTTTTGGGCCCAGGGTCTGGAAGAAATTGTATTTTTTTTTTTAAAGAAATCTATCAACTGCCGGCTGGGTGACAGGCTGGATATTATAGATCCTTGTTTCCCCAGTCTGGCCATCGAGGGTGAGCAGGCCTTAGCTACGTGCTGGGTCGGCCACGACATACCCCATGGCTCCAGGGGTGGCCAGTGAGCTTTGCTCCAGGGTTCACATATGACCCGGCTGCTTGCTGTCTCAGTCACAGTGGACCGGGCCGACTGCTACTCCTTACTGCTCGGTTGTAGGTCTGTCAGGAACGCACCAGCAGGTCCTCGCAAGGACGGGTAAGTACAGTTCCTCCTGCCTCGGTAGGATGGAACAGCTGGGCATTCCTAAGGGGGTCGTTGGGGGGTTCTCCTGCCCTCCCCTCTCTCCCTCTGTCGCCCCTTTTTCTCTTACCATCCATGGACTGACGCAGCTCTCATACTGATTACATGTGGGTATATGTCCCTGCTCGCAGGAGAAGACCTAGGCAGAATGTTAGAGGTTAAAACACTCTAGAACAAGCCAGAGCTGAACAGCCCTGCCCAGGGGGGCGGTCCCTCCGGACATTACCCTTCCACCTGCAGCTAATCAGCCTCAGTTTTTTTCTGCCTAGCAGGAGAAGACATGGCTCTCTCAGGAGCCAGTCTCCTGGAAGATTTTACTTTTAAATTTTATTCCTTTGGGAATTTTATTTTATTTTTGAGACCTTCAATCAACTGTCGGCTGGGCAACAGGTTGGGTACACTGGTATCCTCGTCTTCCCTGTCCGACCATCGAGCGTGCTGATCCTCGCCTTGTGTGCGTGAGACTCAGTTCACGACATACCCCATGGCTCCAGGGGTGGCCGGGTTGCTTTCATGCTCCCGCGGTCCTCTCAAGATCGAACAGTACCTACTGTATCTTTCGCGGTGGACCGGGCCGACAGCTACGCAGTACGACTCTGTGATAGGTCTGTCAGAAACAAGCCAGTGGGTCCCTCTATTGGCACCGGGGTATTCTCCAAGGTGCTTGCGGAACGGGTAAGTAGTCTCTCCTGCTGCAAGGTGAGTACATGCTGGCTGTGTTTCTGTGTGTGGCGGGTTCTCCCTGTCTCCCCCCTGTTATGCTGCTCTCTGCACCCTGTTGTGCTGTGTGGGGATGCTTGGGGGGTCACTCTGCCCTGGGGGGGGGCCGCTCCATGACTGTTATTTTGCTTGGGAAGTGTTCTGGGGGACTGGCTGTGTTTTTTTTTTTTTTTCTGTGCGCCATTGGCGCTGTTTTATTTTTAAAAAAGTGCGCCATTGGCGGCCATTTTGCTGGGGCCTAATACGCAGTTATACTGGTGCCCGGCGGCCATTTTCTTGTAGCCGCGGCACTTTTGGTTTCGTTTTCGTCCTCTAGCAGCGCTGCTGAACGGCGCGAAATGCACACATCCTCACAGATTCTTCACCTCAGGCTGCACCCGCACTACAGCGCGGCTCATACAGCGGTACCGAGCGGTCCCTAGGGGTGGTGAGTACTCCAGGTATCCCCTCCTCAGCCCCAGTACGGCCTGTGGGTGGGCTGTATTATTCACTGTAATGGTGAACAAGGTCTCAGAGGGTGGCAATATTGGAGTCTGGTTCACCTGTTTCTTCACACTGTTAAGGACAGCAGGTGCAGGAGCACTGCCAGTTGTCTCTAGGGATCAGTTGTCGGCAGTCCTGGAATCATTAATCTGACCAGGAGGAAGCAGTGTGTGAGCGCAAGGGAGCGAAAAAGCCCCGCTCCCCACTTTTTTTCCACCAAAAAAAAAAGGGGGGGTGTGCGCTGATTCAGATATGGGCCTAGCCACTACCGCTCAGGACCCTAGCTCTGAATATATTTGATGGTTTTGAACAGGACATTCCTGGCAAGGAAGACTCCAGTTCTGTGTCAGTAAATGACAGGGCTCTTGTTTTGTGAACTCATTGATGCAGTGAGGGACACTCGCAAGCTAAATGCTGCGGATGTAGAACCTCGGGGGACAGTCTCCTCTGGTTCCTTAGGGCCAGGCCTTCTAAAAAGTTTTTTTTTTTTTCCATATGTTCCTTTCTTTGACCAGCTCATTGATAAGGTCGGGGGAAAAAGCCGCAGAAGACTTTTATGGTCCCGTGGTGTTTGTCTATCAGATACCCCTTGAAGATGCCCTACTTAAAACGTGGGCTTCTCCCCCAATGGTCGACATTGCTGTCGCCCGGTTGAACAAGGCCACCATTCTCCCGGTGGAGGGGGCTCCTGCATTTAAGGACCCCACTCACAGGAGGTCAGAAGTGGTGAGTAGAGCCATGTTTGCCTTGTTGGGGTCCGCCCTACGGCTTGTGGTAGCAGCGACCCTTGTGTCTCCAACACTTACGGGATGGGCAAAAAATGTTTGCACCAAACTGTACAGGAGCATGATCTTCTTCCAGACACTATTGCTCTGGCCCGCAGATGGTGCAGGGCCGGGTTTATGTGGCGAGGCCACGTTTGACGCGGCCCCTTATAACTCAGGGCCTCTGTCTTGACGGTGGTATTGTGTTGTCTGATCTGGTTGAAATGCTGGTCTGCTGACCTAGCTTCTAAAAAGCCTCTTAAGGATTTACCATTTAAAGGTGGTAGGCTTTTCGGTGTTGTGCTGGATGACATCATCAAGGATGTCACTGGAGGTAAGAGCACTGTTCTTCCTCAAGCTAGCAAGGGTAAGGAGACCGCCGTAAGCGGGGTCCTTCCTTTTCAGCAAATTTTTTTTTCCCGTCAGTCAGGGCCTACCCAGACTGACAGTGGTACGGCTGGTGGACACGTGCGCCCCTGGGTGCGTATGCCGAAGAAGCCGGCTCCCTAGCCCGCCTCCGCATGAAGTCTTGCCCCCACCTGACTCTGGGGTAGGGGGGAAGACTTTGCAGGTCCACGGATCAATGGACCTCCCGGATCTCCTACTGGTGGGTGTGCGAGGTGATCACCTCAGGTTACGGGATCAGTTCCGTTCCTATTACCAGACAGATTCTTCCCTCAAATCTTCCTCTCCTTCCTGCCCGTCGGGCGGCCCTATGGGGCCTATCCAGGTTTGAGGTCCGGAGTGATTGTGTCGGTTCCGTCACAGGAGAGGTTTCAGGGATTCTACTCGAATTCGTTTGTCGTCCCAAAAGAGGGACGGGGTTCGGCTTATCTTGGACCTCCAGGTCCTGAATGCCTTCGTGATGGTGCAAAAGTTCCGCATGGAATCCATTCGCACGGTGGTCAGTACACTCTGTCAAGGGGTTTTTCTGGCGACTTCGGACATCAAGGACGCCTACTTGCATGTTCCGATCTGCGCTTGCGATCGGCGAAGTCCACTATCAATTTGTGGCTCTTCCTTTTGGCCTAGGACGGCCGCATCCCAGCCACACACTTTGGATGTGGTACGAGCCTTGCGGGTGTGCTTGTCTACTGCTTCTATTAGGAAGTCTACTCTCTGTTTGACTGTCTCTGGTCAGAAACAGGGCCAAGCGGCTTTGTCTGCCACCATTTTCTAGGTGGATCGGACAAAACCGTCTTTCAAGCCTATGCTCTCAGAGGGCGGGCGCCTCCCTTCCCGGTTACGGCGCATTCCACCAGGGCAATGGTGCTTCCTGGGTTTTCCGACATCAAGCGTCAGTTGCACAAGTGTGCAAGGCGGCGACCTGGTCGTCCGTTCATACCTTTTTTTCAAAGTTCTACAAGGTTGATGTGGCTGCATCTTCGGATGCTTCCTTCGGCCGCAAAGTGTTGCAGGCCGCTGTCTAATGTTGCAACTCCTCCGTTGAAGGGCTCTGCTGGTTTGGAGTGAAGTTTTGGTTGTTCTTTACCTTTTTTGGTCCCACCCATTTCTTATACTGCTTTGGGACGTCCCACATGTAATCAGTATGAGAGCTGCGTCGGTCCATGGACGATAAGAGAAAATAGGATTTTTGTACTCACCGTAAAATCCGTTTCTCTGACGTCCATGGACAGACGCAGCACCCACCCTTCCTTTTAAGTTTGTACTGCTTTGTTACGAACTGAGGCTGATTAGCTGCAGGTGGAAGGGTAATGTCCGGAGGGACGCCCCCATGGGCGGGGCTGTTCAGCTCTGGCTTGTTCTAGAATGTTTTAACCTCTAACATTCTGCCTAGGTCTTCTCCTGCGAGCAGGGACATATACCCACATGTAATCAGTATGAGAGCTGCGTCGGTCCATGGACGTCAGAGAAACTGATTTTACGGTGAGTACAAAAAATCCTATTTTTTCCTCCGCCCTTTGCGGGGCTCGCTGCGACCGAGGGAATATCTGTAGGGGGGGATCCAGGTCCCGGCTGTGGGGGTGTCCAGGCCCGCTCTCTGTGGGGGGGGGAGTAGTTTGTTTTCTTAGCTTCCGCTGCGGCCTTCTCGTCGTCCTCGTTGTTTGGCCGACATTTTTGAAGTGCCAGCGCCATTTTTCAGGTGCCTGATTAGTATTGGAAAATCCCATTGGTGGAAATTTGGCCGTGGCCACGCTGTGACGCAGGTCTGCATTGCGGGCAGCCATTTTCTTGTGGTCCGCGCTCTTTTCTCTGAGGCGCCCGGCGGCAATTTTGGAATGGGTTTTGGCCGCTAGTGCTGGATGGCTTCCTGAACAGCGCGAATGACGCTATTCACCTCAGAGTTCCTCAGACACATGCTGTGTGTGGATGGAGAGCGGGCAGCGGCGGTGAGTTCCCTGGGTAACTCCCCCCCCGGTCAGTGCAGCAAGGAGGGTGGACATTTTTTTTGTGTCAAGTGTCTTGACTAAGTCCCTAAGGGCTGTCAGTGGGCAATATGGAGTCAGAAGCTGGCGTTTTTTCCCCAAACCTTCCAGAGGCAGCAACCGGTGCCCCTGCACCTGCAGTTCCCATGGACGATTTGTCGGCAGTCCTGGAGTCCTTTGTTGCCAGGGCGCAAAGGGGGGGTACTAAGCGCCACCTCCTGGGGAATGTTCTGACTCAGACTCGGGCCTGGCTGCGGCTCAGGACCCCAGTGCTGGTGTGTCAGAAGATGCGGACCAGGACCTTCCCAGTGAGGAGGACCCCTCACCTGGGTCAGCTCAAGATAGGGCACTTGTGAGTGCGCTTATCAATGCTGTGAGGGACACTCAAGCTGGAAGATACAGCTGGGACTTCCACTGCAGGGTCTGTCCCTTTTGGGCCGCACAAACCGACCCGCTCTTATGTTGATTTCTTTGACAAGTTCATAGATAAGGAATGGGAAAGGCCGCAGAGGTCCTTTTTGTGGTCCCTCAGCGCATGGCAGTCCGTTTGAAGAAAGCCTTTGGAAAAAATGGGCTTCTCCTCTGGTCATTGATCCCCTGGTCTCTTGGTTAAATAAAGTAACCACTATCCCGGCAGAGGGGACCCCTGCCTTTAAGGACCCTACTGATAGGAGGTCCGAAGCAGTGAACCGCTCCATGTTCACCATGCTGGGGTCAGCGTTGCGGCCTATTTTGGCTGCAACCCTGGTGTCTCAGACACTCCCTGAGTGGGCTAAAATCTTGCACCAGACTGTGGAAGAGCATCAGCTCCCTCCAGTATGCGTGTCACTGGCCGAACAGTTGGTACAGGGACTTGTGTACGTCTGTGATGCAACCCTGGATGCGGCCCCTTTAATCTCCAGGGCCTCCTCATCTGCTGTGGTACTGCGCTGCTTGATTTTGGCTAAAATGCTGGTCCGCTGACCAAGCTTCCAAGAAAACTGGCAGATTTTCCTTTCAAAGCTGGGAGGCTTTATTGTGCCTCACTGGACGACATCATTAAGGATGTCACTGGAGGTAAAAGCACACTTCTCCCTCAGTCCAATAAAGGGAAGGAGCCGCGCCGTAAGCTGGGGCCCTCCTTTGCCACGCAGAAGCGGTGTTTTCATCAGTCAGGACCTGCTGACAGACCCTCCCAAACGGACAAAGGTCCAGCTGGGGGACAGAAGCATCCCTGGGTGCGCAAGCCTAACAAGCCAGCACACAAGCCTGCTACCGCATTAAGTTTTGCCCCTGCCCGACTCCTGGGTGGGGGGACGGCTTTGCGGGTTTGCAGCTTGGTGGACCTCCCTGCTCTCCGACCAGTGGGTCTGCAAGGTGGTCACTTCTGGGTACAAGATAGTTTCTTTCTTGTCCACCAAACAGATTCTTTCCCTCAAATCTGCCTCTCCTTCTGGCTCGTCGGACTGCCCTGCAGGGGGCAGTGCAAGACATGTTGAGGTGCGGGGTGATCATACCCGTACCACCGCAGTACATGTTTCAGGGTTTCTACTCTAATCTGTTTGTGGTCCCAAAGAAGGACGGAGTTGGTACAATCTTGGACCTCAATGCCTTTATAAAGATTCAAAAGTTCTGGATGGAATCGATTCGTTTGGTTGCTGCGCTCCATCTGGGGGACTTCCTGACGTCCTTGGATATCAGGGACGCATACTTGCATGTCTCCATCCTCGTCGGGCATCGGAGGTTCCTGCGCTTTGCGATCGGCAAAGACCACTATTTGTGGCTCTTCCCTTTGGCCTAGCGTCGGCACCAAGAGTTTACCAAGGTGCTTGCCCTGATTTTAGCTTTGCTGAGACAGCGCGGCATTGCTATCGTGGGCTACTTGGACGATCTTCTGAGAGCTGCTTCAAGCTCAGAATTAGAGGACGTGTCTATAGCCAGTCAGACCGTCCCGGGAGTTTGGGTACTGAACCTCCAAAAGTCTGTGTTGGTACCGACCCAGCGCCTAGAGTACCTGGGGTTGATTCTGGACTCCTCAGGGGCAAGAGTCTTTCTTCCTTTGGAAAAGTTGCAGACACTCCAGACTGCGGTGAAGTTGTTGACATCCCGCAAATGGTCGTCTCTCCGTTTTTTTGCATGCGAGTCCTGGGCCTCATGGTAGCCTCTTTCGAGGCAGTGCCGTTTGCCCAATTCCACACTCGGGTCTTGCAAAAGAGGATTCTCTCCAAATGGAACAAATCTCTGTTGTCTCTGGATCGTCAGATTCAGATAAGTCATTTTGTCAGGGCCTCTTTGAGTTGGTGGCTGAGATCCCTGGCTCTTTGGTCCGGGAAGTCGTTGCTCCTCTCTCTCATTGGACTGTGATCACGATGGACGCCAGCCTGACTGGTTGGGGGGGGGGGTCTGGGGGGGTTCAGGCGGCCCAGGGCCGCTGGACTCCGGACGAATCCTAACTGCCGATCAATGTCCTGGAACTCCGTGCAATCAGGCTGTGCCTCTCCAAATGGTCACAGAGGCTAAGAGGATGTCCAGTCAGGATCTAGTCGGACAACGCCACGGCAGTGGCATACGTCAACCATCAAGGAGAAACAAGAAGCTCGGCTGCAGTGTCGGAGGTCGCTCACATCCTGTGGTGGGCGGAAAGGAGCGTGCCGGCTCGATCGGCAGTTTACATTCCGGGCGTGGAAAACTGGCAGGCGGACTATCTGAGTCGCCAGATGCTGGACCAAGGGGAATGGTCATTACATCCGGAGGCATTTCAACTCCTTTGCCAGAGATGGGGCACGCCAGACGTGGATCTCCTGGCTTCTCGACTCAATCGCAAGGTGTCAAGTTTCGTGGCTAGGTCCAGAGATCCCTGGGTAGATGCGTCAGACGCTTTTGGAGGCCCCGTGGGGTCAGTATCGGCTAATTTATGCCTTTCCCCCACTGTAGTTGCTTCCTCGTCTGCTCCGCAGAGTAGAGACCGACGGGATTCCGGTGATTCTCATCGCCCCAGGCGTCCCTGGTACGCTGACCTTGTGCGCCTGGTGGCGGATGCACCCTGGCGACTACCAATGCGGGAGGACCTTCTCTCGCAAGGTCCCATTGTTCATCCTGCTTTACAGTCGCTGGCTTTAACGGCATGGCTATTGAAAGCCAGGTACTAAGGGATCGAGTCCTGTCGGATTCGGTCATTTCAACTATGCTGAGGGCACGGAAATCTTCTTCTAGGAAGATCTACCATCGCACGTGGAGAGCCTACATCTCTGTGTGAGGAGATGGAATGGCGTCCACGGGCATATTCGGTTTCCAGGATTCTGCTGTTTTTTACACCGTGGAGTGGTTCGGAACATTTGCCTTAAGCACCATTAAGGGGCAGACTTCAGCCTTGGCTGTTTTCTTTCAGCGACCCCTGGCAGCTCATTCATTGGTGAGTACATTTGTGCAAGGGGTCCGACACGTGGCTCCTCCGGTTCGACCACCACTACCTCCGTGGAATTTGAATCTGGTGCTCTCGGTGCTTCAGAAACCTCCCTTTGAGAACATCAGGGAAATTCCTCTTTTGACGCTCTCTCAGAAGGTTGCCTTCCTAGTAGCCATCACATCCGTCAGGAGGGTTTCTGAATTGGCGGCCTTGTCTTGCAAGTCCCCATATTTGGTCCTCCATAAGGACGAAGCGGTGCTACGCCCGCAGCCTTCATTCCGAAGGTGGTTTCGGCCTTTCACCTGAATGAGGACATCCTTGTGTCCTCGGCCATCGCATTCCAAGGAGGTTGTGCTGCATTCTTTAGACGTGGTACGTGCCTTGCGGGTGTACCTGTCGGCTACAGCTCTGTTCCGGAGGTCTGACTCACTGTTTGTGTCGGTGTTTGGTCCGCAGAAGGGCCTGGCTGTCTCGTCAGCCACCATTTCTCGGTGGATCAGACCGTCATCCAGGCCTATGCCCTTAAGGGGCGGCGCCTCCCTTTCCAGTCACGACGCATTCGCCTAGGGCTATTGGTGCCTCTTGGGCTTTCTGACATAAAGCGTCTCTCACAAGTGTGTAAGGCTGGTCGTCCGTTCACACTTTTTCAGAGTTTTACAAGGTTGATGCGAGTGCATCTTCGGATGCTAGCTTCGGCCGCAAAGCTTTGCTGGCGGCTGTTTGAGGTTGCAAATCCTCCGTTGAGGAGCTCTGCTTGTTTGGGGTGAAATTTGGTGTTTTGATTGCTGTTCCCACCCCTCGTTTTTTGACACTGCCTTGGGACTTCCCAACTGTCAAGACTTAAGAGGCTGTGTCCGTCCATGGACGAAAAGAGAAAATAGGATTTTATTTTTTTGTACTCCCCGTAAAATCCTTCTCTGTCGTCCATGGACGGACACAGCCTCTTAAGTCTTGACAGTTGGGTTATGTTTCCTGTTCTATAGGAGAGGACTAGGCAGAATGTTAGATATTTAAATACATGTTACTTTAACAAACATGTTCTGCCTAGTCCTCTCCTATAGAACAGGAACATAACCCAACTGTCAAGACTTAAGAGGCTGTGTCCGTCCATGGACGACAGAGAAAAGGATTTTACGGTGAGTAAAAAAAAAATCCTATTTTTATGTAGGAGTCTGAAAAGCATTGAATCTGCAAAATACCAGATCGTGGGTGCAATGCAGGACTCCTATAGACTGTTAGTGTTAGCTGTCTGCCCATATCCATTGAGAACCACAAGCCGACAGCCGCAAAGGATACATTTAGATAACTCTGATTGAATGATGGATGCGGGCGGGGCCCCGCTCAGGCCACGTTTAGCAAAAAAAATAGGGACAGGGAGCAAAGATAAGATAACTGTCACAACTTTGGATTGGGGGGGGGGGCTGCGGGGACCAGTGCTACAGTAACATGTTACACCCCGAGTATGAGTGTAACATGCTATGAAAGGTGGGGGTTCACATATGTGTGGCTGCAGTTTCGTGTCTGTTCACTGGTTCAGGTGTGATTCAGGTCCAATTATTTTTTTTTGCCTGAATTCTCACCTGAACAGGACCCAAATGCGCACATGACCCTTTTGCAATCCACTCCGTGGCCATCCTAGACCTGTGTGAACCGGCTCCATTGAGAGTTGGTCATACTCGCATCCAATTTGCATATATGTGAACCCAGCCTTAAGAGGAGTAAAGGGATCCGATGCTGCATCTGTCCCCCGGCGCCTCTAACACTGAGAACTGAGCAGTCGAACACCATTGATCGCTCGATTTTCAGAAATCCCCGAGCAAAGGGCTGCTAACTGTCAGTCGCAACTCTCTACTCCCTTCTCGCTCGAGTGGAGCGCTGGGCTGTGGTGGGGAGGCTGAGCCAGGTGTCAGTCCATAAATTTCTTCAGGAGACCTACAGTTAACCTCCTATTGGCCTGCATGCGATTCAGCATCAAACTTATGTGCAGTTTTGTGTTACTTCATACCCTGCTGGCTCTGTTACCTGCGGTCAAACGCACCAAAAAAATTTGATGGCCAATTCCTCAAGCAGTGCAAATATAAACTATAAATGACTATTCCAGAGTATGCTGAATGCTTGCGTAAAGCAATATTGACCCCCAAAAACAAAAAAAATTATTACACTGCACTTTGCTAATTCTTGTTGTGACTAGGAATGAGCCGAACACCCCCTGGTTCAGTTCGCACCAGAACATGCGAACAGGCAAAAAATGTTCGAACGCCGTTAAAGTCTATGGAACACGAAAAATCAAAAGTGCTTGTTTTAAAGGTTAATATGCAAGTTATTGACATAAAAATTTTGGGGACCTGGGTCCCAGCCCCAGTATCAATGCAAAAAAAGTTTTAAAAACTGCCTTTTTTTTGGGAGCAGTGATTTTAATAATGCCGAAAGTGAAACAATAAAAGTGAAACATTCCTTTAAAATTTCGGGTCCCGGCGATACCTATCAGTCATTAAAAAAAAAACGGCAGGGCCCCCCCCAAATTCCATATCAGGCCCTTCAGGTCTAGTATGGATATTAACCGCTTAAGGACCGCCTCCTGTATATTTACGTCGGCAGAATGGCACGGACAGGCATAGGTACATACAGCTACGTCCCCTTTAAGATGCCGCCGTGTGGTCGCGCGCTCGCGACCATGCCACTTTCTCCTTGAGCCCGACCGCGGGTCCCGTGGACTCGATCGCCACAGGGACACCCACGATCGTCTTACAGGGAGATGCTTGTGTAAACAAGCATCTCCCCGCTCTGCCTAGTGACAATGACACTGATCTCTGCTCCGTGTAATCGGAGATCAGTGTCATGTGACACACAGTCCATCCCCCCCTACAGTAAGAACTCACTAGGAAACACCTAACCCCCTACAGCGCCACCTACTGGTTAACCCTATTCACTGCCAGTGTAATTTTCACAGTAATCAGTGCATTTTTATAGCACTGATCGCTGTAAAAATGACTGGTCGCAAAAATGTGTCCACCATAATGTTGCAGTCACGATAAAAATCGCTGATCACTGCCATTACTAGTAAAATCAAAATGCCATAAAACTACCCCCTAGTTTGTAGACGCTGTAACTTTTGCGCAATCCAATCAAACGCTTATCGCGTTTTTTTTTCTTACCAAAAATATGAGGAAGAAAAAAGTGTGTGTGTGTGTGTGTGTGTGTGTGTGTGTGTATATATATATATATATATATATATATATATATATATATGTTGCGTTGGGGGTCAGGAATTAGGGGGGTTCACGAGAAGAAAGATTTTTAGAGAGTAGGAGGAGGGGGGCACTTACACATCACATTACACATGAATACAATAGGATAAAATAGGTGGTACACACACTTGGATATAACTGAGGAGGCCAGTGGTTAGAAAGAGGTGGTAGCCCCAAGCAGGAAATAGGAGTAAGTTAGTACCCAGAAGATCCACCACTAGGGAAGGAGGAGGAGGGGGGGTAGAGGGATTAGGGTTAAAGAAGCAAAGGGAAATAGTACAGAGGGAATGGGAAGAAAGGTGAGAAAGGAGGGAAAATGGCCCTGGTATACGCTCCCTAAATTCAGTTATACTAAAATCTCCAAAGTAAGAAGGTACTATATGTAAACAATTACAAACGAACACAAATGCAAAAGTCACATAAAGGATAAATATTATTTGTTTATTTATTAGGATGATGAGGGGAAAAAATTAGGATAATTTAGGGTAAAATTAAAGGATGGAGGCCCCCTCGGATTTAAGGCTCTATAAAGTAAGAGAAGGTGAGGGGAGGAGAAAAGAGAGGAAAAGGGAGAAAGGATGGAGAGAAGAGCTGAAGAGAGGTAGATGAAAGCGGTGTCCGGGGTGGAGAGAGGGGGGTGTACCTCTGCCGTACCAACCCAACACCCCAATTAGGCGTGCACCCACCTGAACCGTAAGGTTAAAGGTCCAGAAGTGGGTGCCTCCCTTGGGGGCGGGGGTAAGGGGGGAGGGCTTAGTTGAATATTTAAGGGAGGGAAGTTGAATAGGGAGGGCTTGGTTTTAAGGGTTTTTTTTTTTTTTTCCCTTTCTCTCTCCCCTCTCCCCCACACTCCATCCTCTGAATCTTTAGGGATGGAGGAATTAAAGATAACCACCATTAATGCTAAAGGACTTAATGTCCCACAAAAAAGGAGAATGCTCCTGAGCGAGTTAAAACGAACCCGCTCAGACGTATTTGTGCAGGAAACACACTTTAAGATGGGCGGACTCCCATACCTACAAAATAGGTTCTACCCATGTACATACCATGCATGTAGTCAGACATCAAAGTCAAAAGGGGTGTCAATTTTAATCTCCAATAGGATACCTTGGTCCCTGTTGGATAAACGAGTAGATGTAGAGGGCCGTTTTATTTTTTTAAAAGGACAGATTGGAAGTACAAAGGTGACATTGGCGACAGTTTACGCACCAAATACACATCAAGACGCCTTTTTGAGTAAAACCTTGGATAAGCTGGTAGGGTTTGCAGAAGGGAAGCTGATAGTAGGGGGAGACCTTAATACAACATTGGAACCTAAGGTAGATACATCAACGGGGGTATCCTCCATACCAGGGGGGACCAGGAGGAATATCTTGCAGAAGTTGCGGGAATTGCAGATGGTAGATGTATGGAGATTATTACATATCGGGGAAAGAGATTATACATTCTTTTCCAACCCACACCAACTGTATTCTCGTATAGACCTCTTCCTGGTACCACATTATCTGCTGACGGTGGTGAAGGAAGTAAAAATTGGGAATATAACATGGTCGGACCACGCACCAGTGACGCTACACATTGCGTTGTCCGACTCATCTACGGCTCCGGTGTGGCGTTGGCGTCTGAATGAGAGTTTGCTGCAGATCCCCGAAGTTCGGGAAGATGTAGCAAAAGAAATGGAGGCATACTTCCGGACGAACAACACCCCGGGGAGCGACCCGGGAATGATATGGGAAGCGCATAAGGTAGTAATGGGGGTTTTGATAAAACATGGTTCCCGATTAAAAAGAGCACGAGAGACAGTCAACTTGCTAAAAGAAATCCAAGCATTAGAGGTACAACATAAAGTACAGATACCGCTAGTGGGGACAGAACTGGCACACCTGAGGAGACAACTGACAGACTTGCTTAGATATAAAGCAGAAGCGGCAATAAAAGTAGGGAGAAAAGTAACCTATGAACTTGGGGAAAAATGTAGTAAAATATTAGCGGGGAAACTTAGAGAGAAAGGGAAGACAGTATATGTACCCCATATAAAGGGAAAAAACGGGCAGTTGATTTCTCTACCTAAAAAGATTGTGCAGAGATTCAGAGAATACTACTCATCCCTCTATAATTTAACCCCAACTCAGGTGCCTCAGGCCACGATGGAAGAATAACTCCTCTCAGCAAACCTGCCTAGGTTGGCCTTAGAAGACCGTAATAAACTGGAGATACCTATTTCAGTGGGGGAACTGGAGACAGTGATAAAGACAGTTAAACGAGGGAAGGCGCTGGGTCCGGATGGCTTCACTATCCAATACTACAAATATTTTCTCCCAATATTAGGGGTCCATATGACAAAGGCATTCAATGAGATCGGCCGGGCTCCCGCACTACCGCCGGATGCCCTTATGGCACATATTTCGGTTATCCCGAAAGAAGGGAAGGACCCGGCGGAGTGCGGGAGCTATCGCCTGATCTCACTGTTAAATACAGATTTAAAACTTTTCACTAAACTACTTGCCTACTGTCTCCAGCCGTTTTTGAATCAGTTGGTACATCAAGACCAGGTTGGGTTTATCCCAACCCGCGAGGCCAGGGATAATACCGTAAAGGTCCTCAACCTGGTACATTATGCTAATATTTCAAAAACGCCTAGTATTTTTTTGAGTACCGACGCTGAGAAAGCGTTTGATAGGGTCAGCTGGCGATTTATGTTTTAAGTATTGAGGCAAATGGGACTGGGAGAACATATACGGAGTTGGATAGCGGGGGTCTATGCTACACCCCAAGCCTCAGTAAAAGTGAACGGAGTCTACTCTGAGACATTTAAAATCTCAAATGGTACGCGTCAAGGGTGCCCACTCTCTCCGATGCTGTTTTCTCTCTCTCTCTCTCTCTCTCTCTCTCTCTCTCTCTCTCTCTCTCTCTCTCTCTCTCTCTCTCTCTCTCTCTCTCTCTCCCTCTCCCTCTCCCTCTCCCTCTCCCTCTCCCTCTCCCCCTCCCCCTCCCCCTCCCCCTCCCCCTCCCCCTCCCCCTCCCCCTAAATAGAGTAAGGCACTTGGTGTGTTTCTCCCTTTTAAGGAGAGACATATAAAGGACATAAGGGCAGGGAACCCATTGACACTGAGGTTTTGAGGCGAGACTGATGTTTAGATACTTAAGATTTAAGTAACGGATTGGGATGAGAAATCTATTATGAATAGAAATGCAATGGAAAATGTATAAATAATGTATTAGATGTATCTCCCTTTTTGAAATATAAATAAAGAATATTTAAAAAAAAAAAAATGTTGCGTGCTTCCCCTTAATATCCATACCGGGCCTGATATGGAATTTGGGGGGGACCCATGCGCTTTTTTTTTTTGGATTCGGGGTTCCCCTTAATATTAATACCAGTCCCAAAGGCCCTGGTAATGGACTGGGGGGGAACCCCTGCCGGGTTTTTTTTTTTTCAATGATTTTGATCTGTATTGCCGGGACCCGACATTTCATGAATAGCCGCGAGTAGTTTTAAATTACTTTTTTTTTTTTTTTTCCTTTTTATAAATGACATTTTGTGCAGGGACAGTTCTTTTTTTTTTTTTCTTTTTTTTTTTAATTATTTTTATCGTATATGAACATTTCCCCATGTAATGGGGGTATACATTACTACATTTTAATATCCACTAACCTTTCCCTCTCCTACCGCACCCTTCTATCTCTTTCCCTCCCCCCCAACCTACCCTTTCCTCTTAAACCCTTCTGTCTCTTATCGTCCATGGACTGACACAGCGTCTCTTTACACTTTACACGTGGGTTATGTCCCTGCTTGCAGGAGAAGACCTAGGCAGAATGTGAAATGTTATACATACATTCTAAAAAGCCAGAGCTGAACAGCCCCGCCCAGGGGGGCGGTCCCTCCGGACATAACCCTGGGCGGTCCCTCCGGACATAACCCTGGGCGGGGCTGTTCAGCTCTGGCTTTTTAGAATGTATGTGTAACATTTCACATTCTGCCTAGGTCTTCTGCAAGCAGGGACTTAACCCACGTGTAAAGTGTAAAAAGACGCTGTGTCAGTCCATGGACATCAGAGAAACTGATTTTACGGTGAGTACAAAAAAACGATTTTTACCTCCCTTAATTTCGCTACATTTCTTTGTTAATTTAAACTTTTTCCATTCTTCCCATCTTTTAGAAAATCCCTCTCTAGTGTCTTCATAGCTATGTCTTAAGCATTCCATGTTCCGTATCTCTTCTATCTTATCCATGGGTCCTCAAACTTTTTAAACAGGGGGTCAGTTCATGGTCCCTCAGACTGTTGGGGGGGCCTGACTATAGTTTAAAAAAAATATGAACAAATTCCTATGCACACATCTTATTTGTAGTGCAAAAAATCTAATATTTAAAATAAACTATATTAATCATAAACTTATTAGTAGTTCAGACTCCCCTCATCAGATTCCCTCCATCAAAAAGCCCCCATAAAAGATCCCCCATCACAGAGCCCATCCCCCCCCCATCCACAATAGAAATGTGTATTTCAGAAAGTTTAACAATCGACAGATAAAGATGCTTCAATCATCCCGACACGATGGTTGTTATGGTGCCAGGGTGATTGAAGCGCATTATTTCTATTATTGCATTGTAAAATAAAATTTAATAGTTCAACTCGCCATAATGCAGAATCAGTGGGAGCTCCTCTGATGTCAATGTCCCCAGCCAGCGGAGTGCTTCCTTACATCTCAGGTGTCGTCCCCCCCCCCCCCCCATTGGAGCCCTTCTATAGGTCTCCGCGCCATTACTGAAGGCTGTGGTGGAACAAAGACGAATTATAAACATGAAGGAAGCCTCCTGAATGGCTACAATAGAAATTGAGCTGTGGCACCGCCCACTCCGCCGCCCCTTTCCACGACAGGTCACAGATGAGACAGACTGGGGGCGGGCGGTGCCGCAGCTCCATTTCTATTGTAGCCACTCAGCAGGCCCCCTGTTAGAGGGTTGAGACAAACCAGTTAACACTGACTGGGATGATAATAGCCAGTTTATATAAATTTATAAAAAAAAAATACTCTACCCCATGCCTATGTAGTGTTAGCTGGTGTTTTAGCTTCATTTTATTAGTCAAGTCTATCTAAATCTGCTAGTCTAAATCTCCCCCTCCCCCCTACACTGACAATGCTTCTGTCCAAAGGTGTCTGCTTTACTATTTCATCCTGAATGCAGATGCTTTAACCACTTAACGACCGCCCACTGTAAATATACGTCAGCAGAATGGCACCGACAGGCAGAATCACGTACATATACGTGATTGCCTTTGTATAGGTGGGTGGTCGTTTTACCTTCGGGAGCGATCCGGCATGAGGGGACGGCCGTTCGATTCCGGCCACCCCCTCTCGATCGCTCCCGGCGAATGAGAGAGCTTCCCCTGCCTGCCAGGAAGGAGGAAGTGATGTCATCTCTCCTGGGGCGCTCACATATACCGAGCGCCGTACAGGAGAAGATGCCAGGTTAGTACACACAACACTACACTGACACCAGGACACATAGGCACATAAATCGCCCCCCCAGACACCCCCAGATCACCCCCCAGCCCCCAGTCACAGTGTCACTGATTGCAGTGACCATTTATTTAGTGATCACTGCAATCAGTGACATTTGGGACTGTAAAAGTGTCACTACATTTAGTTTTAGGTCCAGTGTAGCCCCCTAACCCCCCCCTAATAAAGGTTTAACCCCCTGATCACCCCCCAGATAACCCTTTCACCCCCTAGCACCGCCGTCACTAAGCAATCATTTTTCTGATCGATGTCTTAGCGTCGGTGATGCTGATCGGTAGCCAGTAATTTTTTTTTAGGTTCGCCGCAGGTTTTTATAGCGTCGGGTACCCCCATATATTACCTAATAAAGGTTTAACCCCCTTGATCACCCTCCAGGTAACCCTTTCACCCCCTAGCACCGCCGTCACTATGCAATCGTTTTTATGATCATTGTCTTAGTGTCGGTGATGCCGATAGGTAGCCAGTAATTTTTTTTTAGGTTCGCCGTCAGGTTTTTATATAGCGTCAGGTACCCCCATATATTACCTAATAAAGGTTTTAACCCCCTAATTGCCCCTAGTTAACCCTTTCACCAGTGATCATCATATAAGTGTTACGGGTGACGCTGGTTAGTTAGTTTGCTTTTTATAGTGTCAGGGCACCCGCCGTATATAACCCAATAAAGGTTTAACCCCCTGATCGCCCGGCGAGTGATATCAGTTAGGTTTTAGCGTCAGAGAGGGTCTGCGTCACACCCCAGGCAGCGTCAGGTTAGTGCCAGTAGCGCTAACACCCACACGTGAAGCATACACCCCCCTTAGTGGTATAGTATCTGAACAGATCAATATCTGATCAGATCTATACTAGCGTCCCCAGCAGTTTAGGGTTCCCAAAAACGCACTGTTAGTGGGATCAGCCCAGATACCTGCTAGCACCGGCGTTTTGCCCCTCCGTCCAGCCCAGGCCACCGAAGTGCAGTATCGATCGATCACTGTCACTTGCAAAACACAACACATATAACTGCAGCGTTCGCAGAGACAGGCCTGATCCCTGCGACTCCAGTGCTGTAGGAGGTGATTTCACCACCACAGTTAAAAAAAAAAAAAGCATATATGCCGAAGCATTGGGGCAGCAGGAGCGGAGGAGCGATTTTGCTCCTAATGCCGCGTATATACGGTCGAAATTCCGACGGAGGCTTGCCCGTGGAAAAGTCTGACCATGTGTACGCGGCATAACTTTTGCGAGAAGATGCCCCCATGCTTCGGCATATATAAATGGTGCATGTATGCCCATCATTAGAAGTGGGTGGATGAAGGGCGGTATTCTAATGGTGGGCATACCCACCGATCAATCTTTTTTTTTCGTTCAGCCAACAGGCTGCATGAAAAAAAAGATTACAATACATGTCCAACAAGGACCAGCAACGTACTGGTATGTTGCTGGACTTTGAATGTTTATACCAGAATGATGCCTGCGGGTTTAGGTATCATATGGGTATCATTCTTTTCAGCCAGCGGCCGGCTTTCATGTAAAAGCAATTCTAGTGGCTAATTAGCCTCTGGACTGCTTTTACAAGCAGTGGGAGGGAATGTCCCCCCCCCCCCCCCGGATATAAAAAGCGCCATTGGGAAATTGGGAAAGCATTTTATCACACCGATCTTGGTGTGGTCAGATGCTTTGAGGGCAGAGGAAAGATCTAGGGTCCAATAGACCCCAGTTTTTTTCAAAAAAGAGTACCTGTCATTACCTATTGCTATCATAGGGGATATTTACATTCCCTGAGATAACAATAAAAGTGATAAAAATAAATCAATATGGAAGCAACAGTTTGAAAATAAAATAAAAAAGCAAAATTAATAATAATAAAAAAAAAAACCCACCCCTGTCCTGCCCTGCTCTTGCCCAATGGCGAACGCAAGTGTCGGTCTGGCGTCATATGTAAACAGCAATTGCACCATGCATGTGAGGTATCACCGCGAAGGTCAGATTGAGGGCAGTAATTTTAGCAGTAGACCTCCTCTGTAAATCTAACGGGGTAACCTGTAAATGCTTTTAAAGGCTTTTAAAAATGTATGTAGTTTGTCGCCAATGCGCGTTTGTGCGAAATTTTAAAGCATGTCGTGTTTGGTATCTATGTACTCGGCCTAAGATCATCTTTTTTATTTCATCAAACATTTGGGCAATATAGTGTGTTTTAGTGCATTAAAATTAAAAAAAGTGTATTTTTTCCCAAAAAAATGCGTTTGAAAAATCGCTGCGCAAATACTGTGTAGAAAAAAAAAATGCAACACCCACCATGCAAGTGCACACAGGGAAACGCTCCACAATATCTATGCGAGAAGATAAAACACTACACCCCCAATCGCAATCTCCGATCAACCAACCAAAACCTCCTTCACATCCCCAAGTCCCGCTACAAATCAAAGGGAGAACGAAGATTTGCAGTCCAAGGACCACGGCTATGGAACGCTCTACCCACCAACATCCGCATGGAAGAAAACCACCGGGCCTTCAGGAAAAAACTTAAGACCCACCTATTCTGAAGGGTCAGGATGTCACTGGATGCAAAGCGCCTTGAGGCGATTTAGTTCGCATTTGTAGCGCTATACAAGTTATTCACTCACTCACTCACTCACCATTTTATTCTGTAGGGCCTTTGCTTTAAAAATATATATAATGTTTGGGGGTTCAACATAATTTTCTTGCAAAAAAAAATGTTTTCATGTAAACAAAGTGTCAAAAAGGGCTTTGTCTTCAAGTGGTTAGAGTGGATGTAAGCTTCCTAATGTGTATAAAATGCCAGAACAGTTCAAAACCCCCAAATGACCCCATTTTGGAAAGTAGACACCCCAAGCTATATACTGAGGCATGTCGAGTCCATGGAATATTTTATATGTTGACACAAGTTGCGGAAAAAATAAAATTTTTTTTTTTGCACAAAGTTGTCACTAAATGATATATTGCTCAAACATGCCATGGGCATATGTGGAATTACACCCCAAAATACATTCTGTTGCTTCTCCTGAGTACGGGGATACCACATGTGTGAGACTTTTTGGGAGCCTAGCCGCGTACGGGACCCCAAAAACCAAGCACCGCCTTCAGGCTTTCTAAGGGTGTCAATTTTTGATTTCACTTCTCACTGCCTATCACAGTTTCGGAGGCCATGGAATGCCCAGATGGCACAAAACCCCCCTAAATGACCCCATTTTGGAAAGTAGACACCCCAAGCTATTTGCTGAGAGGTATTGTGAGTATTTTGCAGATCTCGCTTTTTGTCACAAAGTTTTGAAAATTGAAAAAAAAAAGAAAAAAAAAAAAAAAAATGTTCTTTCTTCATTTTCAAAAACAAATGAGAGCTGTAAAATACTCACCATGCCTCTCAGCAAACAGCTTGGGGTGTCTACTTTCCAAAATGGGGTCATTTGGGGGGGGTTTTGTGCTATTTTGGCATTTTATGGCCTTCAAAACTGTGATAGGTAGTGAGGAGTGAAATCAAAAATTTGCGCCCTTAGAAATCCTGAAGGCGGTGCTTGGTTTCCGGGGTCCCGTACGTGGCTAGGCTCCTAAAAAGTCCCACACATGTGGTATCCCCGTACTCAGGAGAAGCAGCAGAATGTATTTTGGGGTGCAATTCCATATATAACCATGCATGTGTGAGCAATATATCATTTAGTGACAACTTTTTGTAATTTTTTTTTTTTTTTTTTGTCATTATTCAATCACTTGGGACAAAAAAAAAATATTCAATGGGCTCAACATGCCTCTCAGCAATTTCCTTGGGGTGTCTACTTTCTAAAAATGGGGTCATTTGGGGGGGTTTTGTACTGCCCTGTCATTTTAGCACCTCAAGAAATGAGATAGGCAGTCATAAATTAAAAGCTGTGTAAATTCCAGAAAATGTACCCTAGTTTGTAAACGCTATAACTTTTGCGCAAACCAATAAATATACGCTTATTGACATTTTTTTACTAAAGACATGTGGCTGAATACATTTTGGCCTAAATGTATGACTAAAATTGAGTTTATTCGATTTTTCTTATAACAAAAAGTAGAAAATATCATTTTTTTTTCAAAATTTTCGGTCTTTTTCCATTTATATCGCAAAAAATAAAAATCGCAGAGGCAATCAAATACCATTAAAAGAGAGCTCTATTTGTGGGAAGAAAAGGACGCAAATTTTGTTTGGGTACAACATTGCATGTCCGCACAATTTACAGTTAAAGCAGCGCAGTGCAAAATTCTGAATTCACCTCTGGTCCTTTAGCTACCAAATGGTCCGGGGCTTAAGTGGTTAAGGACCTTTTTGTTACTGGCAAGATCACTAGGTGAAATAAAAAGGGAAAAACAGCCTAAAAAAAAAAGTGAATGTGGCCACCACATATAAGGATTTATGATTTCTTGAAGGAAAATAAAAATACAAAAACCAAAAGGAAAACACGTTTGAGGCACAGAATCACAATGAGGGAAATACACTGATAAATTTGGATAGTGATGGTCAATAAACAGGATAAAGGGGTAATCCCAAACCAGAGTAGGAGAATTAAGTTATGTTCCTGGAATGTCCGAGGGGTAAGAGATCCAGCCAAAAGAAGGACAATTTACTCGATGGCAGAGATGGGTAATATTGGGATACTGTGTCTGCAGGAGACGCACCTAGAAAAGGAAACTATTAGTACATTAAAACATAGAAAATACCAAGTACAATATCATGCCACTCACAACCTCGTACTCAAGGGGAGTGAGTGTGTTGATTAATTCTGGAATTGGGTTCTCCTGCAGGCAGAGTAAGGTGGGTGAAAAAGGGGTTATTCCTCCTCTGTCAGATAGAGACGAGAGAATATGTGCTGGCCAACGTTTATATTCCCCCACCGTTTAGCACCGAAATTTTGGAAGAGTTGATGGAGTTTATTATGGACAAGGAAGGGGTGCCAGTCATAGTGGCGGGAGATTTTAACATGACCATGAACAAAAAGGTGGATAGGTTCCCACCCGGGGTCTCCTCCAGCGGTACGCCTGGCAGCCCCCTCCTCCATTTTTGTGGAGACCGGGCTGGTGGACATGTGGAGGGAGAGACACCCAGATGAAAAGCAGTTTTCTTGTCACTCGAAGACACATGCGATCTTGTCCAGGATAGATTTGGTGCTTTGTAGTGAGGATGCTCTGAGCGAGGTAGGAGAGGTGAAATATGAAACGAGAAGCATATCGGATCATGCACCAGTAATTTTTGAAATAAATACAAGCAGGTATTTTAGCAAGGGGGACTGGAAGATAAACCCATTCTGGTTGGAAGTAATTAAAGATATGTGGGGAATTTGTGCCAGTTTGGAGGAATTTATAATATTAAACGAAGGATCAGCACCGAAAGGAGTTGTCTGGGATACCCTGAAAGCCCTCCTCCAGGGAGCCCTAATACAAAAAATGTCATATGTTTAAAAAGCAAACACAAGCTAAGGAGGTTACAGCAAGGGAAAAGGTGAGAGGGCTGAAGTAAAATATGTAGAAAGTCCAACTATAGAGAAACATAAAGAATGGATGGAAAGCCAGGAAGAATATAAAGTTCTACTACTTAAAAAAGCAGAAAATAAAATGTTATTTCAAAAAACAGACCTTCTTTGGGGAGGGAGAGAGGGTGGGGAGAATGCTGTCCCTAATTGCTAGAGCTAACGCCCCCTCCTCTGTCGTTTCGGCTATATGTGATAAGGAAGGGGTGATTTAGGAGGGGTACCAAGGAAAAAATAGAGGTCTTTAAAAACTTACCAAAATCTGTATAGCAGTATACCATCAGAAAATATAGGAGAGATGGGATTTTTTTTTTTTGAAAGGCTACAGATCCCCCAATTTTCAGTGGAGGAAAGGGAGGGATTGGAGGCACCACGGACGCTGGAAGAACTACAAAAGGCAACAGCAGACATGGCGAACCAGAAGGCCCCTGGACCTGATGGTCTGCCAATAGAAATATACAAGATCTACAGTAAGGTGCTGCTTCCAAAACTCCTGGAAGTATTTAACAGGGCAGCCGAAGAAGGGAAACTGCCAATGTCTATGACAGAGGCAACTATTATAGTACTCCCAAAAGAGGGGAAAAATCAGGTTGGTGCAGCATCATACAGGCCGATATCACTTTTGTGTTCGGATGTGAAGATATTGGCCAAAGTATTGGCAACACGACTTAACAGAATAGTTGCGAAACTGGTGCACCCGGACCAGACTGGATTTCTCCCAGATAGATCCACAAGTACTAATATAAGGAGAACATACTTAAATATTCAATTGCCAATAGAAAAAGGAGAGACGAGCAATCTTGTCTTTAGACGCAAAGGCGTTTGATAGCCTTGAGTGGCACTTTTTGTGGAGGGTATTGGCAGAGTTCCAGTTCAGCCCGAAGTTCACCAAATGGGTTAAGATACTGTATGAGGGTCCAAGGGCAAAAGTAAGAATTAATGGTGAGTGCTCAGAGTGGTTCCAGTTGGCGAGGGTGACAAGGCAGGGGTGCCCATTGTCGCCCCTGCTTTTTGCCCTCGCAATGGAGCCCTTGGCCGTCTCAATAAGGGCATCCCCAGAAGTACAGGGATTTAAGAGGAAATGTGGGGAAGAAAAGGTCGCCATGTATGCAGATGTTTTGCTTTTTTTGGGGGGATACGCAGTCCTCACTGGACGCAGCAATAAGGATAATCGGAGATTATGGCAAATTTTCAGGGCTGAGGATTAATTGTGGGAAAAAAATCTGCACTCTTACCGATAGACCCAATATCACAGCAGATAACCCAAGTTAAGGTTGTAAGCCAGATGAGGTATCTGGGAATAAATGTAACCAGAGCTCCAGGACAATATATAGCCGGAAATTTAGTGCCATTGATGACAAAACTAAAACAGAAGTGCCGCGTTTGGAAGAGGCTCCCACTCTCAGTGGCTGGACGGCGTAACCTGGTCAAAATGGTGTGGATGCCTCAGATCCTGTATGTTCTACATAACTCCCCAGTGTGGATTCCAAAGTACTGGTTTAAAAAACTAGACGGTGTATTCAGGGAGCTGATATGGAAAAATGGAGCGGCAAGAATCCGCCTCCGAACCTTACAGCAACCCAGAGAGAAGGGGGGTTTGGCATTACCCAACCCGAGACACTACTTCTTAGCTGCACAAATGCAACATATATGAGTGGATGTAATCTATCGGTGGGCAGGGAGTCTGGGAAAAATCTACTATTGAATGACACAATTCATGACACAGAAGTAGAGGCAGTGGAGGCGGACTCTTTTTGCTCCAGGAATCCCACTGGAAAACTGATGGTTAAAAGCTGAGAAACAATTAAGGGGATACTGGGGTATAGCGGATTCTCTGAATTCTCCCCTATCTGGGATAATAGTAACTTAAAAGAACACAAAATTATGGGGAGAATTGAGGAATGGGATATGTGCGGTGTACACCCTTTTGATACAGCTCTTTAAGGAGGGGAGAATAAAAACATTCCAGGAGATAAGGGAGGAATACTCAGTCCCCAATAAATCATTTCATAGATACCTGCAGGTCAGGCATGCTTTAAACTCGCAATTTGGGCAGGAAATACCAGTATGGAACGAAATGCCCCAGCTCTGTAGATTAGTAAATGCGGATACATCTAAAGGGATAATCTCTGAGATGTATAAGTGCATAAATGAGATGGTCCAGAAAGAGAGACCTGATATCAAGAATAAAGGGAAATGGGAAAGATGTGGGTCTAATAACACAGGAACAGTGGAAGAAGATATTAGAAGCAGGCCCAAGAGTCTCACTCTCCCCCTCTCAAATGGTCTCCCAATTATATTTAATACATAGAGCATATTACACACCCCAAAGAATGTTAGTTTGGCAGGAGACAAGATGCGAAGTGCCAGAGATGTGGAAATGAAGAGGGAGATTTGATACATATGATTTGGAGGTGCCCCAAGCTGTATTGGAAATAAATAATAGATGGAATAAATTTTGTATTTGGGACATCCTTACAGCCAGAGGCCAGGCTGTGTGCTAGGCCTGATGGAATAAAGGGGAATACCAGGCGATACGCAAACGGCAATATTAACCACTTGCTTACTGGGCATTTAAACACCCCTCCTGCCCAGACCAATTTTCAGCTTTCAGTGCTTTCACACTTTGAATGACAATTACTCAGTCATGCAACACTGTACCCAAATGATTTTTTTGTCCTTTTTTTTTCCATACAAATAGAGCTTTCTTTTGGTGGTATTTGATCACCTCTCTGGGTTTTTTGCGCTATGAATGAAAAAAGACCGAAAATTTTGAAAAAAAACGCATTTTTCTTAGTTTCTGTGATAAAATTTTGCAAATTATAAATTTTTCTTAAATTTTGGCCACAATTTTATACTGCTACATATCTTTGATAAAAATAACCCAAAATTTTGGGGAATTATTTGGTCTGTGTGAAAGTTTGAGTCTACAAGCTATAGTGCAAATCATAAAAAAATTATCACATCTGATGTACTGGCGGCCTATCATTTCTTGAGACCCTAACAAGCCAGGAAAGTACGAATGCCCCCCAAATAACCCCTTTTTGGAAAGTAGACATTCCAAGGTATTTAGTAAGAGGCATGGTGAGTTATTTGAAGTTGTAATTTTTCCCCACGATTCTTTGCAAAATTACGATTTTTTAAATTTTTTCTCAATTGTAATTGTAATAGCTTATTTCTCTCACATGGCATGTGTATACCACAAAAGACACCCCAAAATACATTCTGCTACTCCTGAGTATTACGATACCACATGTGTGGGACTTTTTTACTGCCTGGCCACATACAGAGGCCCAACATGCAGGGAGCACCATCAGGTGTTCTAGGAGCATAAATTACACATCTAACTAGTTGACTACCTATTACAATTTTGAAGACCCTGGAGCACCAGGACAATGGAAACACCCACAAAATGACCCCATTTTAGAAAGCTAACACCCCAACGTATAATCTATGAGGCATAATGACTCTTTTGAACGGTTTATTTTTTTTTCCAGAAGTTTTTGGAAAATGTGGAAAAAAATAAACGTTTTTTTTTTTTTTTTTACACAGTTGTCAGTTTATAAGATATCTCCAACACATAGCATTTACATAGCAAAAATTACACCCCAAAATACATTCTGCTACTCCTCCTGAGTATGGCGATACCAAATGTGTGGGACTTTTACACAGCCTGTCCGCATACAGAGGCCCAACATGCAAGGAACATCATCAGATGTTCTAGGGACACATAGCATGCACATACCAAGATATACACCCCCAAATACATTATGCTGAGCAAAGCATAAAAACAAAAGATTACCTGTGGTTTTAGTAGCGCAGTTCTACACAGCAGAATAGCACTGGTCCAGGCAGCAGGCAGGGACTTGGTCATCAACGGCATACACAATTGTCCAGGCAGCAGGCAGGGATACTGTCCATATACAGTCCAGGGTCAGTGCAGGCAGAGATATTGTCAGCAGTGCCAAAAAAATTGGTCCTGGTAGTAGGCAGGTCCATTTGGTGTGGTCAGTTCATGTGACAGGCACAGGCATGATGGCATAGGTCCTACAGGCAGAAGGCAGAAGTAGGGCCTTGTTCAGGACAGAATGGGGACAGGGGTAGAGGCTTCTCCCACCCAAATCTCTTGGAAGCCTCTGTGTCTCCAGACCCTAATCTAGGATGAGAAAACAAAAAAAAATTGTTTTCATCATCCAGAAAAACTTTTCTGGAGCCCCTAACATATGTGAGACCCCTGTGTTGAATCCCACTAGTCCAGTAACAGGGTACAAGATCAATCCAAGAGGCAGGCAAAAAGCATGGTCAAACAGTCCAAGGTCAGTTCCAGATCAGGCAGAGGTATGTACAGAATCGTTGGGCAGAAGCATGGTCGAATAACAAGCCAGGGTCAGTTACAGAGCAGGCAGTGGCATAAGGGGTGTGACGGTGTGTGAAGGCAGAAACTTAGGATTACGTTTACCGTACTTCACTAATTAGTGAAGTATGGTAACGGCGAAAACAGTCAGTTACACAGAGGCCTGGTTGGGAAGGACACTCTGCACAATAATAAACTGTCTCGTCTGACTCCTCCATTGGTACACACCTTACATTTTTTTTTTGTCGTCGACCAGTTGCTGTGGGAGGGACTTTATCGGGAAAGTGACGTTCGGAGAGTCGACTCATAACATCAGATCGGATGTTTTGGGGTGGGCCGTTCGGGAAAATAAGGGCAGTGATAAGGTCCTCCTGGTAGCCAAGGAAGCGTTTGGGGTTTTGGGTGGAGTTGCAGTACATGATGTACGAATTGTATATGGCCAATTGAAAAAAATAAATTGCAACTTTTTTGTACCAATGATACGTCCGTCTTGTGGCAAGATAGGGTTCCAGCATCTGATCATTGAAGTCGACTCCCCCCATAAACAAATTGTAGTCCTGGATGCATGTGGGCTTTTGGATGGGGCCATTCCTTCTGGGGATTTCCACAAAGGTATCGTTGTGGATGGAAGACATGTATACCCCTCTCTTCTGTCCTTCCACTTCACTGCCAGAACCTCCTTGTTTCTCAGACTTGCCGATTCTCCTCTTCTCAGCTTCTTATTTACAAGACTCTGAGGAAAGCCCTTCCGATTTTTTTCTGACTGTGCCACATGCTGGCGTCTGCATCCGGTGAAAGTTATGGAACAGGGGAAGAGATGTGTAAAAGTTGTCAATGTAGAGATGGTAGCCTTTTTTCAGCAGGGCGTATATGAGGTCCCAAACAATTTTACCACTTGATCCCAAGTAGTCTGGGCAATTAGGGGGATTCAGCTGGCTGTCCTTCCCCTCGTACACTAAGAAGGCATATGTGTACCCTGTGACTCGGTCACATAGCTTGTAAACCTTCACACCATAGCGGGCCCTTTTGCTGGGAATGAATTGTTTTATTTGAAGCCTGCCACTAAACTTAACAAGGGACTCATCCACACACGTGTTGGTCCGGGGTATAAAGCTGGGGGAATTTTTCAGAAAAATTATTCAGTAAGGGCCGAATTTTGAAAAGCCTGTCAAAATTTGGGTGATTTCGGGGAAGGCACTGGGTGTTATCGTTAAAATGTAGGAATCTCATTATCATGAAGTATCTGGTTCTGGGCATTACTTTGGAGAATATTGGCATGTGATAGCTGGGGCGTTTTGACCAAAAGGAACGCAAGGTGTTTTTTGGGTTGAGTCCCATACAAAACGTGAGGCCTAAAAAAAAATCTTCAACTCCTCCACCGTTGGGTCTCTCCACTCGAAGGGACGGGCATAATATGCTGTAGGATTTTTCAAAATAAATTGTTGGGCATATAGATTGCACTGGGTGACAATGTTGGATAGCATGTCCTCGGTAAAAATAAGCTCAAAAAAATCAATTGGGGTAAAATTCTCTGTGTTTACTTGGACTCCTGGCTGGGCAGTAAAAGGAGGAATGTTGGCTTCTCCTGAATTAGGAGGAAGCCACAAGAGGTTCTGAAGGGCAAAGGGAAGGCTGGCATGGGTCCTTGGCCTTTCTTGCCGAGGCACTGCGGTGCTGGTGGATGGCACTGCCTCTTCACCAGAACGCCTTCGTTTGGCGGGCCGACTAGCTTCCTCCTCTGAGTCACTCAGTGTTGCACTACTGAGGACTGGCTCGTAATTGTCCGACTCAGAATCGGAATTGGAAAGGGAATCCGAAAGAGAGCTCCACATTGCTCTCGTCGGGCGTGGAAAGTATTTGGTATGCCTCCTCGGCGGAAAATACTCTTTCTCTTACCATCCATGGACTGACACGGTGTCTCTTTACACTTTACACGTGGGTTATGTCCCTGCTTGCAGGAGAAGACCTAGGCAGAATGTGAAATGTTATACATATATTCTAAAAGCCAGAGCTGAACAGCCCCACCCAGGGGGCGGTCCCTCCAGACATAACCCTCCCACTACAGTCAGCAGACTTCAGTTTTTTTTCTGCCTAGCAGAAGGAGAAGACATGGCTCTCTCAGGAGCCAGTCTCCTGACTTTTATTCCTTTTGGAATTTTTTCTTATTTTATTTTTGAGATCTTCTATCAACTGTCGGCTGGGCAACAGGTTGGGTACAAGATATCCTCGTAGTCTTCCCTGTCCGATCATCGAGCGTGCTGATCCTCGCCTTGTGTACATGAGACTCGGTTCACGACATGCCCCACGACCCCAAGGGTGGCCGGTGGGTTTTAAGCTCCGCGGTCCTCTCAAGATTGAACAGTCCGGCTGTATCTTTCGCGGTGGACCGGGCCGACAGCTACTCAGTACCGCACTGTGATAGTTCTGTCAGAAACACACCAGTGGGTCCCTCAGGGGATGGGTAAGTAGTCTCTCCTGGCTGCAGGTGAGTACATGCTGTGTGTTTCTTGTGTGGGGGTTTTTCCCTGTCTCCCCCTGTGTTTTTAATGTCACTCTCTGTTCACCATTGCTGTGCTGTGTGGGGTGCCTGGGGGCCATACTGTCCTGGGGGGGGGGGCTCATGCTGCTCTGCATTCGCTGGGGCTGTTTTTTTGTGAATGTGAGGGGCCTGGGCGCCGTTCGGCGCCATGTTTGGTGTGTGTGCGGATTTTTACATTGGCGGCCATCTTGCCGTGGTCCGCCGGAGGCCATTTTCTTGAAGCCGCGCATTTTTTAAACACTGGTTTGGCCTCTATCGCCGCTGGGAATGGCGCGAATCTCCTCACACTCTCTCCTCTCAGCTCACTCACGCTGAGCAGCGCGGCGCAGAGAGACAGGGCAGCGGAACCGAGCAGTCCTGGTCAGGTTGGTGGGTCCCCTGGGCTTTTCCCTTCTCAGTCAGCGCAGCCTGTGGGTGGACTTTTTTTCTGAGGAGTCTCAGAGGGACATTATGGAGTCAGTGTCACCAGCTTCCCCTCAAATGCCAGAGGCAGCAGGCTGTGCTCCAGCACCTGTGGTCCCTATGGACCAGTTGTCGGCAGTCCTGGAATCATTTCTGACCAGGATGGAAGCGGTGTGCGAGCACAAGGGAGCAAAAAAGCGCCCTCTCCCCACTTTTTATCTCCACAAGGGGAGTGCTCTGATTCAGATATGGGCCTAGCTAGTGCTGCTCAGGACCCTAGCTCTAAATATTTGGATGGTTTTGAACAGGACATTCCTTGTGAGGAAGACTCCAGTTCTGAGTCAGTAAATGACAGGGCGCTTGTTAGTGATCTCATTGATGCTGTGAGGGACACTCTCAAGCTGAATGCTGCAGCTGCAGAACCTCAGGCGGGAGGCAGTCTCCTTTGGTTCTTTTAAGGCCAAGCCTTCTAAAAAGGTTTCTCTTATCATCCATGGACCGACGCAGCTCTCATACTGATTACATGTGGGTATATGTCCCTGCTCGCAGGAGAAGACCTAGGCAGAATGTTAGAGGTTAAAACAGTCTAGAACAAGCCAGAGCTGAACAGCCCCGCCCAGGGGGGCGGTCCCTCCGGACATTACCCTTCCACCTGCAGCTAATCAGCCTCAGTTTTTTTCTGCCTAGCAGAAGGAGAAGACGTGGCTCTCAGGAGCCAGTCTCCTGGAAGATTTTACTTTTGATTTTTATTCCTTTTTGGGAATTTTATTTTATTTTTGAGACCTTCAATCAACTGTCGGCTGGGCAACAGGTTTGGTACACTAGTATCCTCGTAGTCTTCCCTGTCCGACCATCGAGCGTGCTGATCCTCGCCTTGTGTGCGTGAGACTCAGTTCACGACATGACTCATGGGGTGGCCGGGTTGCTTTCATGCTCCCGCGGTCCTCTCAAGATTGAACAGTACTTGACTGTATCTCTCGCGGTGGACCGGGCCGACAGCTACGCAGTACGACTCTGTGATAGGTCTGTCTGAAACAAGCCAGTGGGTCCCTGAAAGGGACGGGTAAGTAGTCTCTCCTCCTGCAGGTGAGTACATGCTGGCTGTGTTTCTGTGTGTGGGGGTTTCTCCCTGTCCCCCCCTGTTATGCTGCTCTCTGCACCCTGTACTGGTGCTGTGCTGTGGGGTGCTTGGGGGTCACTCTGGCCTGGTTGGGCGCTCATGTCTGCAGTTTTTTCTGGTGTGTGAGGTGATTATTGCGTGCGCCATTGGCGCTGTTTGAGGTGGTTATTGCGTGCGCCATTGGCGTGCATTAGAGCTTTGAATTTTGCGCTCGGCGGCCATCTTGGCGTTTAGTGGCACAGTTATAGCTGCGGACGGCGGCCATTTTCTGGTGGCGGTGCGAATCCCCTCACAATCTCCTCACAGACTGAGCTGTCCTTAAGGGTTGGTGGGTCCTCCCGGGTATCCCCTCCTCAGCGTAGCCAGTGGGTGGACTGTATATTCACTGTATAGTGTATAAGGTCTCAAAGGGTGGTGTTTATGGAGTCTGATACACCTGCTCTCCACATTGCCTGGGGCAACTGGCAGTGCTGCACAGTTAAACATGTTCATATGTTTCCTGCACCTGCGGTCCTTATGGACCAGTTGTCAGCAGTCCTGGAATCATTCCTGTCAGAATGGAAGCGGTGTGCGAGCAAAAGGAGCTATAAGCCCCCTCCCCCCACAAAAATCTTTAGTGAAGGAGTGCTCTGAGTCAGATATGGGCCTAGCGATTGGGCTCAGGACCCTACCTCTGAATATTTAATGTTTATGAACAGGACATTCCCTTGTGAGGAAGACTCCAGTTCTGTGTCCGTGAATGACAGGGCACTTGTAAGTGATCTCATTGATGATGTGAGAAACACACTCAGGCTGAAATTGCTCTGACAAGCTTTTCTTTTACAGTTTCCTCACTGTTTTCCTCACACGCTGCCTCAAGAGCAGCATGGATGAGGGAGGACTTTATTCATTTATGTCTCTAATCCCTGTGAGCCTTGTGTGTGATACCTGAGGTAACATTTCCTGGGGAATGATTTGAGCTCTGACAGACACACGGTCTGAGGATCAGAGGTTACCAGTTACCTGCATGCTGCTTCAGCAGCACAGTCAAGCAGGTTGGAATGATACAGAGAAGATTATGCGCCTCTGCGCCATAATTTAAACTCATCCTATACCTCTACACTGCATACATTCACAGTGTATGTATGTGTTATTGGTCTCTGTGTCTGCGTGGCTGTCCCCACGTTCCAATGCTGTGTTTCAGTGCCATACATGATATAAACGTACAAAATATGTTTATGCACGACTCCAGATACATTCACAGTATATGTATGTATCATACTCTCTGGGCTGGCGGGGGCTCCGGTGTCCTCCCGCACTATCATGGTATGTGCGCTTCGGCTCTCTGCACAGTATAGACATGTTCAATATGTTTATTGCACATATTATACATGTTTACAGTATGGGTATACTGTTTGCGTGGGGTTCCTCCGGGTACTCCGGTTTTCCCCCACGCTCCAATGGAAATGCACAGCATAAACATGTGCAATATTATGTTGATTCACATGCTATCATTCCTACACGGTATCTGTGTGCTGTCTGCGTGGAGTTCTTCCGAGTGGGCGCTTCGGCGCTATGCAGTCTAAATTTGTGCGATTGGACCTACCCGGTATGTCTTTGCAGGCTGCGTGGGTTTCCGCCCACGCTACATGACATGCATGCCTTTGGTGCAATACACAATGTAAACATACACATTATGTTTATACACTACACTAAATACATTCACAGTAGTTGTAGGTATTGCATTCTCTGAGTATGCGTGGGGTACTTCGGTTCCTCCCACGCGCCAACGGTGTGCGCGCCTTCGGTGCTATGCACACATGAGCTTGTGCAAAAGGTTTAGCACACACACTATAATACCTATACGGTATGCAGTCTGCGTGGGTTTCTGCCCATGCTACATGACATGCATGCTTTTGGTGCAATACACGGTGTAAACATACACATTATGTCTATACACTACACTAAATACATTTACAGTAGCTGTAGGTATTGCATTCTCTGAGTATGCGTGGGGTACTTCGGTTCCTCCCACGCGCCAACAGTGTGCGCGCCTTCGGTGCTATGCACACATGGGCTTGTGCAAAATGTTTAGCACACATACTATAATACCATACACGGTATGCGTATGCAGTCTGCATGGGTTTCATCCGGGTGCTCAGGTTTCTCCCCTGCGTTCCAATGGTGTGCGCATTCTCAGCGCTATGCACAGTATAAACATGTGCAATTTGTTTATTCGCAGGCTAACATACCTACACGGTTGTGTACGCAATCTGTGTGGCTGGTTTACGTCCAGGCCCCGATGATGTGCACGCCTTTGTCGCTGGCACAGTATATACGCGTTTAATAGGTTTATCCACAAATACTAAACTACATACGCCGTATGTGGTGGTATTATGCTCTTTGTGGCTGGGTGGGTTTCCTCCCACACTCTCCATTTGTGCGTTTGACGCAATACATAGTATAAACTATGTGTTTGCACAATCAGCACCTATCCATGTGTAGCTGCTGGATGGAGCATTGTCACAAGGATCCCTGGTTTCAGGGGTATCACTTTCCACCTGCTTTCAGTGGTAATCAGAAGTGCTGGCTTGGACTGTGTTCGCCAGGCTGGGGTTGGCGTTGCGCCCGTTAGTGGCTGCGTCTCTGGCATTTTTTGTAGCTCAATGACTGGGCAAAAGCCTCTGCTTCATTCATCAGTCGTCTAGCAGGTGCACTACAACTGCTTTAGCCTTTAGGGTCTCTGTGCCCGGGGTGGGTTTGCGCCACCTGTGGAGGCTGAGGTACTAGTCCTCTGACCGAGTTTCTAGGGAAGTTCCGTCAAGTTGCCTTTATTGGCCAACATTTGAGGCACCCTGTACACTGGGGCCTCCCTTCTCCGATACATTGCGGAGTCTCTTTGGGATTTTCATACGTCTCGCTGCAAGACGGTCCTGTCGGCCGTGTGCATTGCAGGCGAAGGGTCCTTGCATCCGGAGGTGTTTCCACCTTCTTTACCGGAGGTGGGGCACCGGAAGTGGACCTTGTGGCCTCTCGACTCACTCGCAAGGTGGCAAGATCGTGGTCAGGTCCAGGGACCCCTGGGCGGATGCGTTAGACGTTGTAAGCCCGTGGGGGCAGTATCGCCTGATATATGCTTACCCTCTGCTACTGTTGTTGCCTCGCCGGCTTCGCAGAGCATCCTGCTTTACAGTCCTTGGCTTTAATGGCATGGCTGTTTAAAGCCAGGTGCTAAAGGACCGAGTTCTCTCGTATTCGGTCATCTCTTCTATGTTGTTGACACGGGAATCTTCCTCCAGAAAGATATCTCACCGTACCTGGAAGGCTTACATCGCTATGTGCGAGGAACTTGAGTGGCATCCTCGGATGTTTTCCGTTCCCAGGATTTTGCTGTTCTTACAGTGTGGTGTGACCCAAAAGCTGGCCTTGCATACTTTTTTTTGAGGGTCGGATTTCGGCCCGGACTGTCTTTTTCAACGACCGCTGGAGGGCCATTCCTTGATTAGCACCTTTTGGGCAGGGGGTTCGCCATGTGGTCCCCCCTGTCAAGCCTCCTCTCCCTACTTGGGATCTGATTTTGATGCATCTCGGTTCTCCAAGAACATCCCTTTGAGAATATCAGAGAGATTCCTCTCTTGACCTTGTCCCGGAAGTTGGCCTTATTGGCCATTGCTTCGGTTAGACGGGTGTCTGAGTTGGCAGCCTTGTCTGGCAAGTCGCCTTACTTGGTCCTCCATAAGGATATGTTGGTGTTGCGCCCACGACCATTCTTCTTTTCTAAGGATGGTCTTGGCCTTTCACCTTAAGAAGGACATTGTTCTTCCGTCCTTGTGTCCTCACCCATCGCTTCCCTGAGAGTTTGCGCTTCCTGCATTAAGATGGGTACAAGCCTTACGAGTGTACCTGTCTGCTACTGTTTCCATACGGAAATCTGTGTCTGGTCCAAAACAGGGCCGAGCGGTGTCGTCTGCCACCGTCTTTAGGTGGATCAGGCAGACTGTCATACAGGCCTATGCCCTTAAGGGGCGGGCGCCTCCCTTTCCGGTTGCGGCACATTCCACCAAGGCAATTGGTGCTTCCCGGGCCTTCCGACATCAAGCGTCGGTTGCACAAGTGTGCAAGGCGACGACCTGGTCGTCCGTTCATACCTTTTCAAAGTTCTACAAGGTTGATGTGGCTGCATCTTCGGATGCTTCCTTCGGCCGCAAAGTGTTGCAGGCCGCTGTCTAATGTTGCAACTCCTCCGTTGAGGGGCTCTGCTGGTTTGGAGTGAAGTTTTGCTTGTTCCTTACTTTTTTTGCTCCCACCCTTTTCTTATACTGCTTTGGAACGTCCCACATGTAATCGGTATGAGAGCTGCGTCGGTCCATGGACGATAAGAGAAAATAGGATTTTTGTAATCACCGTAAAATCCGTTTCTCTGACGTCCATGGACCGACGCAGCACCCACCCTTCCTTTTAAGTTTGTACTGCTTTGTTACGAACTGAGGCTGATTAGCTGCAGGTGGAAGGGTAATGTCCGGAGGGACCGCCCCCCTGGGCGGGGCTGTTCAGCTCTGGCTTGTTCTAGAATGTTTTAACCTCTAACATTCTGCCTAGGTCTTCTCCTGCGAGCAGGGACATATACCCACATGTAATCAGTATGAGAGCTGCGTCGGTCCATGGACGTCAGAGAAACGGATTTTACGGTGAGTACAAAAATCCTATTTTTTCCATATGTACCTTTCTTTGACCAGCTCATTGACCAGGTCTGGGAAAAGCCGCAGAAGACTTTCATGGTCCCGCGGCGTTTGTCTATCAGATACCCCTTTGAAGACGCCCTGCTTAAAAAGTGGGCTTCTCCCCCAGTGGTCGACCCTCCAGTCGCCCGATTAAACAAGGCCACCACTCTCCCGATGGAGGGGACTCCTGCGTTTAAGGACCCCACTGACAGAAGGTCAGAAGTGGTGAGTAGAGCCATGTTCGCCTTGTTGGGATCCGCCCTACGGCCCGTAGTAGCGGCGACCCTTGTGTCTGACACTCACGGAATGGGCAAAATTTTTTGCACCAAACGGTGCAGGGGCATAACCTTCCTCCAGACACTATTGCTCTGGCCCACCAAATGGTGCAAGGTCTGATATGTGTGCGACGCCACGTTGGACGTGGCCCCTTTTAATATCCAGGGCCTCTGTCTGGGCGGTGGTATTGCGTCTTATCTGGTTGAAATGCTGGTCTGCTGACCTAGCCTCTAAGAAGCTCCTGACGGATCTACCATTTAAGGGTGGTAGACTTTTTGGTGCTGCTCTGGATGTCATCATCAAGGATGTCACGGGAGGTAAAAGCACTCTCCTTCCTCAAACTATCAAGGGTAAGGAGGCCCGCCGTAAACCGGGTCCTTCCTTTCCAGCAAAAAAGGTTTTTTTTTCGTCTATCAGAGTCCACGGGTAAGCCATCCCAGACTGACAACAGTGCGGCTGGTGGGCACAAGCGCCTCTGGGTGCGTAAGCCAAACAAGCTGGCTCCCAAGCCCGCCTCCGCGTGAAGTCTTGCCCCCGCCCGTCTCTGGGGTGGGGGGACGACTTTGCAGGTTCACGGATCGGTGGACCTCCTGGATCTCCGACCGGTGGGTGTGCGAGGTGGTCACCTCAGGATACAGGATAGTATTTCGATCCTGGCCCCCAGACAGATCCTTTCCCTCGAATCTTCCTCTCCTTCCTACCTGTCAGGCAGCCCTCTTGGGGGCTGTACAGGATATGGTCAGGTCCGGAGTGATTGTGCCGGTTCCGTCACAGGAGAGTTTTCAGGGATTCTATTTGAATCTGTTTGTCATCCCAAAAATAGGACGTGGTTCGACCTATCCTGGACCTCAAGGCCCTGAATGCCTTCGAGAAGGTGCAGAAATTCCGCATGGAATCCATTCGCACGGTGATCGCTACACTCCACCTTAGGGTTTTTCTTCTGGCGTCCTTGGACTTCAAGGACGCCTACTTGCATCCGATCTGCGCAAGTCACCAGAAGTTTCTGCGCTTTGCGATCAGCTAAGTCCACTATCGATTGTGGCTCTTCCTTTCGGCCTAGCCTCAGCACCAAGGGTGTTCACCAAGGTGCTTGTTCCGGTTCTAGCCTTCTGTTACAGCAAGGTATTGCTGTCGTGGGCTATCTGGATGATCTTCTGCTAAGAGCAGAAAGTGGCTCAGACTTAGAAGAAAGGTGACTATCGTCAATTAGACCCTCAGGGACTTCGGGTGGTTCCTGAGCATTCAGGAGTCAGTCCTGGTCCCGACTCAGTGTCTGGAGTATCTAGTTCTGATTCTGGACTCCTTGGAGGAAAAGGTATCCTACCTCCTGGAGAAGTTGCTGACACTTCAGTCTGCGGTGCGGGTGCTGACATCCTGAAAATGGTTGTCAATCTGTTTTTTGCATGAGAGTCCCGGGACTCGTGGTGGCCTCCTTCGCGGCCATTCCGTATGCCCAATCACACACCAGGGCATTGTAGATAGAGATCTTGTACACCTGGGACAAATCCCCGTTGTCCTTGGATCTTCAGATCCAGGTGATTCACCTGGTCAGGGCGTCCCTGACATGGTGGTTGAGATCCTCGGCTCTTCGGTCCGGAAAGTCGTTCCCCTCCCATCCAATGGGAGGTACTCACGACGGACACCAGCCTGACGAGCTGGGGTGGAGTCTGGGGAGTCCTGTCGGCTCAAGGTCTTGGACTCCGGACGAGCCTGTTTACCAATCACTGTTCTGGAAATACGGGCCATCAGACTGTGTCTCTCCTTAGGTCGCAGAGAGTACGGGGTTGCTCCATCAGGATCCAGTCTGACAACGCCACGGGGCGTATGTAAACCATCAAGGGGGGACTCGGAGCTCAGCTGCGGCTTCCGAGGTAGTCCATATCCTGAAGTGGGCCGGAAGAAACGTGCCGGCTCTGTAGGCCATTTACATTCTGGGGGCGGACTATCTGAGTCGCCAGACGCTGGACCAAGAAGAGTTGTCCTTGCATATTTCAACTCCTTTGCCGACGGTGGGGCACGCCGGATGTGGACCTGATGGCCTCTCGACTCGATCGCAAGGGTCGAGGTTGTGGCCAGATCCAGGGATCCTTGGGCGATGCCTCGGATGCGTTGGTGGCCCCATAGGGTCTTTATCGCCTGATATAAGCTCCGGTGATCCTAATTGTTCTGGATTGGCCTCAGCGTCGCTGGTACGCTGATCTGGTACGTCTCGTCGCGGACGTTCCCTGGCGGTTGCCGATGAGGGAGGACCTTCAGTCTCAAGGTCCTATTTTTCATCCGGCTTACAGTCTCTGGCTTTAACGGCAGGGCTGTTAAAAGCCAGGTGTTGAGGGACCGAGGTCTCTCGGACTCGGTCATTTTGACCATGTTAAGGACACGGAAGTCTTCCTCCAGGCAGATCTATCACCGTGCCTGGAAAGCTTATATCGCCATGTGCGAAGCGCTGGACTTGCGTCCTCGGACGTATTCCGTCCCCAGAATCCTGCGTCCTCTGCAGTGTGGAGTGACCCAAAAGCTTGCTTTGAGTACCATCAAGGATCAGATTTCGGCCTTGGCCGTCTTCTTTGAGCGACCTCTAGCCGGTCATTTTCTTGGTTAGCACCTTGTGTTGGGGGTTCGCCATGTGCTCTCTCCTGTCAAGCCTCCTCTCCCACCGTGGGATCTGAATTTGGTGCTCTCGGTCCTCCAGGAACCTCCTTTTGGGAATATCCGGGATATTCCCCTCTTGTCTTGTCTCAGAAGGTGGCCTTTTTAGTGGCAATCACTTCTGTTTGACGGGTGTCTGAGTTGCCGGCTTTGTCCTGCAAGTCGCCATATTTAGTCATCCATAAGGATAAGGCGGTGTTGCATCCGTGACCTTCCTTTTTTGCCAAAGGTGGCGTCGACCTTTCACCTACATGAGGACATTGCCCTCCCGTCCTTGTGTCCTCACCCATCGCATCCCAGAGAGTTTGCGCTGCACATATTGGAGGTGGTACGAGCCTTACGGGTGTACCTGTCTGCTACTGCTTCTATTCGGAAGTCCGACTCACTGTTTGTGACTGTCTCTGGTCCATAACAGGGCCAAGCGGTTTCGTCTGCCATCATTTTTAGGGGAATCGGACAAACCGTCATTCAAGCCTATGCTCTCAAAGGGCGGGTGCCTCCCTTTCCGGTTACGGCGCATTCCACCAGGGCAATTGGTGCTTCCTGGGTTTCCCGACATCAAGCGTCGGTTGCACAAGTGTGCAAGGCGGCGACCTGGTCGTCTGTTCATGCCTTTTAAGTTTTATAAGGTTAATGTGGCTGCATCTTCGGATGCTTCCTTCGGCCGCAGGGTGCTGCAGGCCGCTGTTTAAAGTTGTGAATCCTCCGTTGAGGAGCTCTGCCTTAATGGAGTGAAGTTTTGTTTTTTCCATTTATACTGCTCCCATCCCTCTTGACACTGCTTTGGGACATCCCACGTGTAAAGAGACACCGTGTCAGTCCATGGATGTCAGAGAAAAGGATTTTACGGTGAGTACAAAAAATCCTATTTTTTGGTGGTGCGACTACACAGGTGTGGGCCAAGCCTTCACTGATGGGCACTGATGAGGTGGCACTGATGTGGTGGCACGGGTGGGCACTGGTGGTCACTGACGTGGCACAGATGGGCACTGTATGGGTACTGTGGCAGTTGTAAGTATCACTCGCTGAATCACTGAAACAAATGTAGCAGATCGCTCTCCCTCACACGCGGTATCTGTGTGAGGAGGGAGAGCAGGCAATGAGAGATGATCTCATATGTTTACATTTGAGATTTTCTCTCATTGGCTGCACAGATCGCATAGTAAATGGCCACTCTGGCCATTCACTGCGATCTGTGATTCGTTGTGTCCAAGGGACACAGGCAGCAAAGAATTTCCCCGCTGCGCGCTCGGGAGCGCGCGCGGGGAACGAGCAAAGGGGAGGCCGTATAATGACAGCCTCCCGGATTTTCAGGTCCGCGCTGAAGCCGTCATTTGGCTATAGCGCGGGCCTCAAGGGGTTAAGATGCTTGTTCCAAGGTAGGAAACTTTAATAGCGCAAAGGTGGCAAGCAAAAGACCCCCCCCCAACAGGAACAGAATGGAGGAAGGCAATAGACAACACTATTAGGAAAGAAGAATTTATATATAATAAGAGGAGAAATAGAAATAAATTCATGAATATATGGAAAGAATGGATAGAGGTGGAGGTATGGTAGAGAGTGGGGGGTGGGAATATGAGGATGAGAGGGAGGAATGGAAGGGAGGGGAGAGGAGGTGAAATGTGTAGGGAGGTGGGGTGGGAAAAGAGAATGGGTTTTCTCCTTCATTGCTTGTGGTAAATATTTACATTGATGTACCGTATTTATCGGCGTGTAACACGCACTTTTTTCCCCTTAAAGTCAGGGGAAAATCGTGGGTGCGTGTTATACGCCGATACCCACCTATCCTGTCGATCTCCGCTGACTGAGTGGAGCGGGGGGGATGTTGGCCGCCGAGATACACATAGCCAAGTGTACTCGGCTTTTCTCGGCTCCGCTCAGTCATGCCCAGTCCCGCCATTGGACCTGTTATGTCCATCATAGGGCGGGACTCGGCGTGACTGAGCGGGGCCGAAGAGCCGGGTACACTCGGCAATGTGTATCTCGGCGGCGTTCGCCCCGCTCCACGCAGTCTCGCCGGCGCCAATTTTAAATTGGCAAGGCTGCAATAAACACTGGGGGCAAGGCTGCACGGTGACAAGGCTGCAGTGGACACTGGGGCAAGGCTGCAATGGACGCTGTGACAAGGCTGCAATGGACACTGGGGCACAGCTGCACTGTGACATGGCTGCAATGGACACTGATAAGGCTGCATTTAAATGTAAGTTATTTTTCCCTAAAATTCCCTCCTAAACTTGGGGTGCGTGTTATACGCCGATAAAAACGGTACATGGAAGGAAAGTACTATATGTATAAGAATGTTTATATAAAACAAATAAAGAATATTTGATTGAAAAAAGGATTGGTAAGCTGAAATCTATTACCGGTACATTTTTTGTTTTTGTGTTTTTATACTGCTTTGACTAGAAGTATCATTTGTTGTTTTCTAGAAATCCCTATTTACACCTGAGCAATTTGTAGCTTGAATATCCAAAACGCTTATGGTTTTCAGTTGTGCCTTTTCATATCTGAGCATAGTGTCACTTGACCCTTGCAGCTTATGCGCACATTAAAAATGCAATTATCTCTCTCTCTCTCCTTTCCCATTATATATTTTTATACACACACACAATTTTTAAAACTCGGACACCTGCAAAAATCCACGAAAATTTTTATGCAAATGTCAAACTTTAAATTCTGCCAAACAGCCAAGAACTCTCAGCCTTCTAATGTAGACTTATGCAGATGTGAGAAAAAGTTGGATGACATCCCTGTATAATTTTGTTAACTGTACATTGGTGTTTTATTTCAGCAGGAACATCAAAAATGGACAGCTATGATCCACGTTTTAGAGACCAAGAAAGACTTTCCTTACGTGATCTTCCGCGTGATCATATGAGCAGGAAGTGGGATACCGACAGCAGAAGAGACCGTGTTTCAAATCCTTTATATATTCGTGAATTAGAGAGGGAATCTTCAGGTGGATTACTTTCAGATCCATTGTTGGACAGATGGCGTTCTGTTGATCCGCTTTTAAAGGAGAGGTTATACAGAGAAGAAATGTTATCCCGGAATTTGGATCTTAGTCGCAGGAAATGGGAACTTGAACGTAGTGCTTTATCTAGCTCAGAGCTCAGCATGGGCAGGTCAGATGTATATAGAGAATTCCAGCACTCCCAAAGTTTAGAGCTTGGTCATGGATCGGGTAAGCCAGCACGTGGAGTAATGCAGATTTTGGCAGCTAAAGGGCAAGGAGTGCAGCGTCTCAGTGGTGGCGGACTTGCATCTAAAGCTGGGGAAGCCTCCATTAAAAAATATAGCCCTAAGAAAAGAGATGTACCAGTTGGAGACGGTGATTTAAGTGAGCAGATTATAACATGGGCCAGGTTCCACAAGGTTAAAGGTGATCCTGACCTTTTGAGACAACACAAAGCCCTTTTCAAGGTGCAGACAGAAGCTTGTGACATGGTTGTAAACTGTTTCAAAGGTCGCCTATCTGTCCATCACACAGAGCTTTGTTTTTCAAGTCTAAAACCTATAACTCATCCAGCCCTGTATAGTCCAAAGATAGATAATGATCTTTTGGATTTGTTAGTGGCAACAAAAACCGTGACTGCCAAGAATGATTTCTTCGATGTAATCAAACCATTTGACAAGGAAATGATGATTTTACAGCAGCGATTGCTGAAATGTGCAACTCCGTTGCTGTTGGCCTGTAATACATTTGAACTAAAGTATCCTATTCTCACGGATCCAAAACAACTGATTAGTGCTTTGGACAACACCATGTTTTTGGCCAGGAAATCCATGGTGCTTTTGGGACAGACCTTTGCATTAGCCAGTTCTCTCAGACAGAACAATGTAATGGAGGTCCTGGGGATCAGTGAAGCAGAGTTAAAGCCCTCAAAGTATTCCAATTTTAGGGACTCTTTTCTGTTTGGGAAGGAATTCATTACAAAACTGAAAGATTGGCTGAAAAAAAGTGGACGCAAGTTAACACTGAAATCCAGAACCACAGTACCCAAGGAAACCACAGTTGGTAAAGAAGAAACCAGCGCTGTAGAAGAGAGTGAAGGTAGGTTTTTTTCCGATACTTGAGTGCTAATATTTTTCCACTAAAGCTTGGAGAAAATAGAAACTTGAGCTTTAGCATGGTTCTAATGTGAAATAATGCGTTAGAATGTCAATTAACAATTGTTTGTTGATTCCCATAGAGATCACAGTACTTTTCCTGACAGTGCCTCTCCTGTCAGGAGAGGCACAGCCTTGCTTAACAAAGCATCCTCACTGGGTCCTCTTGAGACTGTGCATCTGTGCAACAGCCCCATTCATTTCTATCTGGGGAGCCATACTCTGCAGGACCGCTGGAGTATGACTTACCATAGGAATAAATATAAACCTGATTGTGCGCAAGCTGAAGAGGACCTAGCAAGGATGTTTTGTGAAATATGGATGTGCAGTGGCCCAGTAGGGCCACCCTGTAAAGATCTAGGACCAGGGTGAGTATAAGACCAGTTGGGCTGCACCTGGGGGTTTGCTTCATTCATTAAAAGACAGCTTAAACCTAAGGTACAGCTGCCTTTTGAGGACCGATTTATGAAGATAAAATGACCGTAATTATTTTAATCCCTAATATTTAATACAAAATATTGTTGCTGTACATTGTCATGTGTGAAATATATTTATGCCGCCTTGCAAATTTATTTAGTGGTCTACTCCAACCCCCCCCCCCAATGTTATGATGTTGATCAGCAGAAAAAATCTCTTCGAAAGGTCTACAAGGCCATTTGTAATTGTAGAATCATTATAGTTAAACGGGAGACGAGATTAATTCCCTCCTTTATATATATATATATATATATATATATATATATATATATATATATATATATATATATTAGGGCTGGGAAAAAAATCGATTTTAATCTTGAATCGAGTTTTGAGTTCAAATCGATTCAGATTTGAAGAAAATCGATTTTTTTATATATTTTTTTTTTTTTTTCCTTCGAAGTTTCCGTAGCAGGGCTGCAGGGGGCGTATCCGAAATGGCACTGGGTGGCGTTACCCCAATTACATCTACTCGCCGCAGCCGCCACGAGTAGATGTAATGCAACACTAACTAACCGCAAGCCGCTGTCTGCCTACCTGATCAGCGTGTCATGCAGAGAGACGGCGGCCATTGCAGTGTTCAAAAGCCACGCCTCCCGAGTCCTCGTCGTCTGTGATAGGCGGAACACTCAATTTCACAGCAGGCAGTGTTCAGCCTATCACGGACATCCTCTCATCCTCGTCTGTGTTATGAATGCTGGGAAATTGAGTGTTCCGCCTATCACAGACGAGGAGGAGGCGCGGCTTTTGAATACTGGAATGGCCGCCGGTGTAGCAGTAAAATCCGTATCCCATGAAAATCTGCATCAGGTACGGGCACAGTGAGGCATTGGGCACAGTGAAGAATGGGCACAGTGAGGCACGGGCACAGTTCAATTCAACTAAGAGTAACCTCAAGATTTTTTGTTTTATTAGCTAAATCCAAATACAGTATTAATAATTTGGATGTTTAACAATCTTTGTTGCACACTGACTTTGCAGTTAGAGAAAGGGTTTGCCTTTGCAATTTTCTTTGTTGATGCACTTTAATATAATAATAAAAAATCGAATCGTGAATCAAGTTTTTTTATTAAAAACTCGCAGATTTTTTTGGGGGGGAAAATCGCCCAGCCCTAAATAAAAATAGAGAGAGAGAGAGAGAGATATTATATTTATATATATTTCTCTTTTTAAAAAATGTTTTATATAGTTAAATATAGGCAAGCCACAATATATATTTTGAAAACTATATCAAAGAACAAAAACTGAAAAATCATACAGGTACAGTGTGTGTGTTTTTTTTTTTTTATAGTTATTTTTGTCAGGGTGTTGGGCAGAATCAGGACTTGGTTCACTTAAGTCCAAACCAATATGCTTGAGAAGGATACTAAATACCATACATAGAACTGCTAGGGTTAATAACTGCAGTCTATATCGATAGTATATGAAAGCCCATAGGCATTAATCATGTTGCCAAAAGCTGCTTTCACCAAGTTGTTGGCAAAAAATATCTTCCAGTAAATGAAATATTTGCATAACTTGCATGAAACTATTACAGCTCTTGTTAAATGGCATAAACGTCTGTGTTGTATACCCCAGTTAACGAATACAATGGTAGGTGATGTTTAGCAAGAGTGATGGCCATAACTCCTATTTCAGTGAAATGGGAGTAAGCAATAGAGAATAATAGCCCTCAGAATTCACACAAATGTACCTAGTAACACTTTGTTGATATATTGGTAAGATGTCCAATGAGGTGGATCATAACATAAAAGCAGTCAGGTGTGGCAACTTCATCAAATTTTAGTGTTGATAAAATATCACACCTTTTATAAAGCCAGATTGTGTAAGGCCCCATGCACACGAGACGCTGTTATTTGCTGTTAAACGCGCGTTCAGAGGCAGTTGGACACTTTTTTCAACTGCTCCTGAACCCATTCAATGTTATCCTATGTGTCCATGCACACAGTCTCGTTTATTGCCGTTTTTAGGCAGTTGCGTTTAACCTCGTTTTTCCAGAAGCAAAAAAATGGGTTCAGACGCAAAAGTTTTCCACGTATCAGACGCTAAACGCGGCAAAACGCGGTACCGGCGTTTTGCCGCGATTTCGTTTATTAGCGTTTTTAAAGGTGACCTATTTTTTTACATTAGAAATCTCAAAAATGATGGCAAATGATGAAAAACCATCAAAAAAATATGAAAAAAAACTAATTGCTTGCATTGCACTGTAGACAATCCACAACTTGTGGCAGGTGACGTGGCAAGTGGACAATCCACAACTTGTGGCAGGTAACGTGGCCAGGTGACGTGGCAGGTGGAAATCCACAAATTGTGGCAGGTAACGTGGCCAGGTGACGTGGCAAGTGGACAATCCACAACTTGTGGCAGGTAACGTGGCCAGGTGACATGGCAGGTGACGTGGCAGGTGGACAATCCACAAATTGTGGCAGGTGACATGGCAGGTGACGTGGCAAGTGGACAATCCAAAACTTGTGGCAGGTGACGTGGCCAGGTGACGTGGCAGATGGACAATCCACAAATTGTGGCAGGTGACGTGGCAAGTGGACAATCCAAAACTTGTGGCCAGGTGACGTGGCAGGTGACGTGGCAAGTGGACAATCCACAAATTGTGGCAGGTGACGTGGCCAGGTGATGTGGCAAGTGGACAATCCACAACTTGTGGCCAGGTGACGTGGCAGGTGACGTGGCAAGTGGACAATTCACAACTTGTGGCAGGTGACGTGGCAAGTGGACAATGCACAACTTGTGGCCAGGTGACGTGGCAAGGTGACATATCAGGTGACGTGGCAAGTGGACAATCCACAGCTTGTGGCAGATGATGTGGCAAGTGATACGCTAAATACAATTACACTGCTGCTCTCTCAGCTGCTGGTCTCCCAAAATGGCTGAAATGGTTAAATAATAATGTTTTTTGAGCTTAGGGAGGGTCTTATGATGTTTCTTAACTAAACGCCTATAGACGCAAACACGGTAAAACGCCGCTAAAATCGCGGCAAAACGGGCGTTTTTAAACGCCCGTTTTAGCCTCTAAAAACGTGTGTTCAGCAGAGTTTGCACCGGCGTCTCGTGTGCATGGGGCCTTAAGCTCCACCAAAGCGAATTACTTAAAGCAGTGGTTCTCAACCTCAGTCCGCAAGTACCCCCAACCGGCCATGTTTTGTGAACTTCCCTTAGAAAAAATAGCTCTTATCAATACCATGTCATTGATTTTGATTTAAAGCAGCTGTGCAAAGTAAAAGAAAACCTGAGAACATGGCCCGTTGGGGATACTTGGACTGAGGTTGAGAACCACTTAAAGCATCTACATGGGAAAGTCATTGTATGATCAAAGTTGGATGGAAGCCTCAACAATACCGGGACAGGCAATTATTTAACATGTCTTCATCCATATGTCCAGATGCCTGCCCTTCTATTTTTAACTTTTATGCTTTGATGTTAATAGCTGGAAACTTGCCTGGCGGCTATGTAATCCAGCCCTTGTCCTTTTTTCATACCAACCTGTGGTAGATTGGTTTCAATGTCTGTTCCCTCCATGGTGGCTCTGTGGTTTCTTTTTAGGGGCTGACTTTTTTTCTTTATCTTGCAGTAAGAATATCTGCCGACCCTAATGTTGTTGCTACAATAGTTCAGCTTCTGGAATATGCAAAAAAAGAAGATAAAGGAGAAGAAGAAAAGCCTGCATTTTGGTAAGCGATTGTGTGCGGTCTTGTTTGCTGGTAGGAAAAGAGAAATCTTTGTCTAGTCCGATTTCAGCACTGCATAACATAGTTTTCATCTTTAGTCAAGTTCATCTAAATCTGCTAGTGCATCTAAAGCCCCGTACACATGGTCGGACTTCCATCGGACTTTTCCGTGGTTTTTTGTCCGAACGGAGTTGGTCTGGAACACCCATAGCATACACACGCTCTGACTTTTCTGCAAACTTTCCCCAAACTTTTTGCAACATCACGTGGTTTTTCTCTTTACCGCCACCCTTTGGTCAACTTCTGCTATTGTTGGTTGATTTTAACATTAGTTGTTTTGTCCATCGGACAAAAGTCCGATGGTTTTCTGTACACACGGTCGGACTTTGCTCCATCGGACTTTTGTTGGGCAAAAGTTTGTCCGTTTGCAGACCCAACTTTTGTCCGATGAAAACAAGAAAAAAAGCAAAAAAAGTTTGTCCGATGGAGCGTACACACGGTCGGATTGTTGGTCCAACTTTCTCAAAATGAAGTTTGTTGGCCAAAAGTCTGACCGTGTGTACGGGGCTTTACACTACTTTCTCTCCACTATGACCAGGTTCCTGTCCATAGGTGTCTCCATTGGTGCTCCTTTCAAAGGGGGGGGCACCCTAATCAAAAAAGTGTTACTGGCTAGATCACCAGGTGAAAATAAAAGGGGGGGGGGACTAAAAGCCATTTATAAATGCTTGGCACTAATTCGAGTGAGGGAATGATGGCCCCCACTTGACTCTATGCCATGATGATGTCATCAACGTCAAACGTCACTTCCGCCCAATGGCTCTAATTTTTTTTAGTTTTTATTGCTTTTAAGTGGAAATGTGAGACCTGAGGTCTTTTTAACCCCAGATCTCACATTAAAGAGGTCCTGTCATTTTTTTATATTACAGGGGGTGTTTACATTCCTTGTCATAGAAATAAAAGTGATCCAATTAGTTGTGTTTTTTTTTTTTTTTTTAAACATGACAATGTAAATGTAAAAGAAATAAGATTTTTTTATTTTTTTTTAAAGTACTTGCGCACAGAAGCGAACGCATATGTAAGTCACGCCCACATATGAAGTTTGTGTTCAAACCACACACGTGAGGTATCGCTGCGATTGTTGGAGCGAGAGCAATAATCCTAGCACCACCTCTGTAACTCCAAACCGGTAACCTGTGGAAATTTTTGAAGTGCCAAAGTTAATCGCCATTCCACAAGCGAGCGCAATTTTGAAGCATGACATGAAGAGCGCAGATTTCAAACACACAAACCACTAAACTGGCTGTGTGGGCTCTGACTGCTCAACCTCCTCGAAAGTGTATGGTCTTCAACTTTAAAAAATAAAATTCTATAAAGGTGTATAAAAACACACTTTAAGAGTATAGTAGTAACTTATTGGCATATTTTTTTTTTACTCCTCCTCAATATAGTACGGAGAGGGATGCAAGGGGCATATTTTTAAAGCAAATATGACTTTGTACAAATCTTAGCTATTGGTGAATCATTCACAACCTTTTAAAATATGCACCTGAAACATTCAGTGAATGTTGAATTTCATATTCATCGCTTTAAAAATGTGCCCCAAACTGTTGAGTAGCCAAAACACTCTATAATAAGTCAGCCGAATGGCTAGTGTTGTTTATACCAGTATCAAGCTGTATTAAACTGCATTTGGGGGGCTCCCTGTAATTGGGATAGAAAAGAAAACAATTTATATGTGCAGCGGTGTTATACAAAACTGCTACAAGTGCATTTTGGCTAAATGTTTGTTCTAAGTGTGAATACTAGCTATGCAAAGTACATAAGAAGTTGTTATTGAATAAACTAATGTCAGGTAAAACTTTGAATTCGTCCAAAATGCTTCAGTTAATATGAGCCATTTTAGGGGTTATTGTCAGAACATGATTTTAGCCAAGCTAGCCGAATTCTGAAATTTTGCCAATAACTTCCATAGGAAAATTAGTGTGGTAGTAAACTGTAAAATGTTCCCATCAAAAAAAGTCAAATGTTACATAAATTTTTTTATATAATTTTTGAGTAGGGAGGGAGTTTGGTAGATTAACACATTTACAGCTAACACTGTGTGTCTCCATTTAAGGTTCCTATTTGATAAAAGCAGCAATGAGTATAAATATTATCAACAAAAGCTAGAACAGTTTTACAAATCTCCGAATACCCGAACCACAAAAGCAAAGAAATCAGAAGAGCCTAGTGTTGAGGCAGTGAGAGCAATGCTGTATGCAAGAAAGGCACTGCAGGTGAAGCGGAAGCTGTTTGGTAGTTTGGCTTTTTCAAGAAAGCGGAAAGAAATAAAACCTCTGCACCGGCTGTCCAAAACTATGAAGGCCTGCAAAATAAAGAAAGTGAACCAGAAGATGGGAAAGAGTTTAACTCAGGACATCAAAAAAGAGATTGTAACCCAGGAGGTAAAAATAGTTGATGTAACCCCGGCGGGCAAGGCGGAGGCAGCGGCCACATTGGCAGGCAAGGCGGAGGCAGCGGCCACCCCGGCGGAGAAGGAGAAGGCATCGACCACCCCGGCAGAAAAGGAGGCAGAGGTCAAGGAGGAGGCGACGGTCAAGGAGGAGGCGGTGGCTGCCCCGACGGTCAAGGAGGCGACGGCCGCCCCGGTGGTCAAGAAGGGGGCAGCGGCCGCCCCGGCAGTCAAGAAGATGGCAGCAGCCACCCCGGCGGTCAAGAAGGGGGCAGCGGTCGTCCCGGCGGTCAAGAAGGGGGCAGCAGCCTCCCCGGCGATCAAAAAGGGGGGAGCGGCCGCCCCAGCGGTCAAGAAGGGGGCAGCGGGCCCCCCTGCAGTAAAGGAGTCAGCCGCCACCTCGGCAGTAAAGAAAGCAAATGTGACCCAAGCAGTAAAAAAACAGACTGCAGGCAAACCAGTACAGGATGCTTCAACAAAGCCGCCTTCTAGCAAAGTAGAACCTCAGGGACAAGAGGTACCGTGCAAAAGTTCTACAGGCGTCACCAGTAAACTGAAAAAGGATCAGCCATCAGACGTAAAAGTTGAGGATTCTAAAGACCCACAGGTTTCAGGTGGTAAGTAGCTGTTCATGCTTTGACCATGGTCACCATTGATTAAATATATAGCTGACACCAGATAAGGAATTGCCATAAAGTAAACAGTTTACGATTTAATGATCCTGATGCATAAATCTCCCCCATCTTTGAAGTGATGACGCCCTAGGGATTAGGGGTGCAACGGATCAATAAACTCACGGTTTGGATCAGTCACGGATCATTTTTCGTATCCCCACCATCTCCCCCCCCCCCCCCCCCAACTGTAATGTCCACATCTCTCCCCCCCCCCCCCCCAACTGTAATGTCCACATCTCTCCCCCCCCCCCCCAACTGTAATGTCCACATCTCTCCCCCCCCCCCAACTGTAATGTCCACATCTCTCCCCCCCCCCCCCAACTGTAATGTCCACATCTCTCTCCCCCCCAACTGTAATGTCCACATCTCTCCCCCCCCCCAACTGTAATGTCCACATCTCTCCCCCCCCCCCAACTGTAATGTCCACATCTCTCTCCCCCCCCAACTGTAATGTCCACATCTCTCTCCCCCCCCCCAACAATGTCCACATCTCTCCCCCCCCCCCCAACAATGTCCACATCTCTCCCCCCCCCCAACAATGTCCACATCTCTCCCCCCCCCCAACAATGTCCACATCTCTCCCCCCCCCCAACAATGTCCACATCTCTCCCCCCCCCCCAACAATGTCCACATCTCTCCCCCCCCCCCAACAATGTCCACATCTCTCCCCCCCCCCAACAATGTCCACATCTCTCCCCCCCCCAACAATGTCCACATCTCTCCCCCCCCCAACAATGTCCACATCTCTCCCCCCCCCCCCCCAACAATGTCCACATCTCTCCCCCCCCCAACAATGTCCACATCTCTCCCCCCCCCCCCAACAATGTCCACATCTCTCCCCCCCTCCAACTGTAATGTCCACATCTCTCCTCTCTTCCCCCCCCTCCAACTGTAATGTCCACATCTCTCCTCTCTTCCCCCCCCTCCAACTGTAATGTCCACATCTCTCCTCCCTCTCCCCCCCCCCCCTCCAACTGTAATGTCCACATCTCTCCTCCCTCTCCCCCCCCCCCTCCAACTGTAATGTCCACATCTCTCCCCCCCCCCCAACAATGTCCACATCTCCCCCCCCCCCAACAATGTCCACATCTCTCCCCCCCCCCCCAACAATGTCCACATCTCTCCCCCCCCCAACAATGTCCACATCTCTCCCCCCCCCAACAACGTCCACATCTCTCCCCCCCCCCCAACTGTAATGTCCACATCTCTCCTCCCTCTCCCCCCCCCCCCCCCCCAACTGTAATGTCCACATCTCTCCTCCCTCCCCCCCCTCCAACTGTAATGTCCACATCTCTCCTCCCTCTCCCCCCCCCTCCAACTGTAATGTCCACATCTCTCCCCCCCCCCCCAACTGTAATGTCCACATCTCTCCCCCCCCCCCTCCAACTGTAATGTCCACATCTCTCCTCCCTCCCCCCCCTCTCCAACTGTAATGTCCACATCTCTCCTCCCTCCCCCCCCCCCTCCAACTGTAATGTCCACATCTCTCCCCCAGCTGTAATGTCCACATCCCCCCCCCCCTCAACTGTAATGTCCACATCTCTCCCCCAGCTGTAATGTCCACATCCCCCCCCCCCTCAACTGTAATGTCCACATCTCCTCCCCCCCCCCTCAACTGTAATGTCCACATCCCCCCCCCCCCCCCTCAACTGTAATGTCCACATCCCCCCCCCCCTCAACTGTAATGTCCACATCTCTCCCCCCCAACTGTAATGTCCCGGAGTCCAGCGACGTCGGCAGCAGAAGACGAGAAATCGCTTATCACTCTGCTGCCCCCACCGCCATCCTCGGTGAGGGAACCAGGAAGTGAAGCATTGCGGCTTTACTGCCCGGTTGCCTATGGCGCATGCGCGAGTCGCGCTTCGCCGAGCTCACTGGTCCCCGCTGTGTTCTGGGAGCCGTGTGTTTCCCAGAACACAACGGGGGGGGGGCGGGAAGTGACGCACAACCCGCAGAGTGGACTCCCGGAAGTGGGTGCAAATACCTGTCTTAGACAGGTATCTTCACCCCCCTGAAAGGTGCCAAATGTGACACCAGAGGGGGGGAGGTTTCAGATGAGCGGAAGTTCCACTTTAGGGTAGAGCTCCGCTTTAAGAGGCTTTTTACTCAATTCAGCCTGTTATGCTATGATTGAAACTGTTATGATTCTTTAAACCGTTCATGACCATTTTAATCAGTCTTTATAATCTAGGTATTACATTGTTGAAATACAGGCAGCGCTGGTGCATTTATATTTGAAACTATCAGTTCATTAATATACCTTGGTTCATTAAAGCACCAGTTATTACAAATATTATTTGGGGATATATACTTTTGGGTTATGTAACTGTAAACACATGAACCACAATGGTCCTACAACGCTACTGCAGAACTAATGATAGTGTTGCACAATCGAGAGGCTGTCAAGCGCTTCAGAGACGCACTTCTCTGAAACGCTATGCAGCTGCACAAAGTAGGCTATATCGAGAGGGCCATTACTGAGCCAAGTAAAGTTTTTTTTCTTTCCTTCTTTGACTCACTCAAGCACCTCCCTGGCGGGCACACTTCATTATTAAGAGTACCAACCTAAGTTATTACACCATTGCTGTAATAAAGTACCTTGGTGACCAAACCAGACTGTAGAGCTGTTTGTTAATGTGGCTCATTTTAGCAGACTTGTAATGAGATAAATATTTAAGCTGCCACTGCTGACCCTTTTCAGAAAATGCAAATTGCCAAGCTCACTTTATTATCTTTACTGTCTGAAACGCCAACTAAGCATTGGCATGCAGATCAGAAAAGTCAGAGCTCCTAGTCTGCATCCGAGGTCAGAAATTCAGAAAGTACTGGAGTCTTTGGACCAGAATAAGAGCCACAGTACTAATTATTAAAGGTCTTCATTTACAGTCTCTATACCTCTCAGGACAAGTTTAATTAAAATATCCCTTACTAGCTTTGCATATTAAACCACAGTTGCCTCACCCAGTGCAGAACTCTAGTACAGCCTTTTTGCAACCAGGGTACCTTGAGGTTTCTTCAGGGGTGCCTTGGCAAAATGCACAAAAATTGTATGCAAGCCAGTGTGTGGATGAAGGCTGCCTTTTTAGGTGCACTAAATCACAGGTTTTCATTGTGCACCATTACAACCTTCTAGCTGCTGGCATCTTAACGACCAATGGTATCGGTTGAAAAGGAGGCTGTCAGTCGCCTGCATAGCGACCCACCCTGCCTCTCTCTGTCAGCATTAGCTGCGTGAGGGAGAAGAGAAACACTAGACAACTACCAGTCAGTACGAGTTTGCAAAAGTATATTTTCTTCGGAAGAATAAATCACCTCTAATGTTGGGTGTCCTACTTGGACTTCATTATGTGAAACTATTAGAATAGCTTTTACATTTTAGAATTGGGTGCCTCGAGATTGTCCATAATTTTTAAAGGGTGTCTTGACTAAAAAAACATGCACAACATGATTAGGCAAGTATTTCTTTTAATTTTGTGTCTGGAAGGATAAGTTGCCCCTAAATATTATATTGCTCTAAAAAATTTTATGTCAACTTATGAGTTTATGTATTTTATTTACAGTTGATGAGAAGACTAAGGATACTGCAATAAAATTGGCTCAATTTGTTGTTCAGATGGGTCCTGAGATTGAGGAATTCAGCATGCAAAACAGCGTAAATAACCCTGAATTTTGGTAAGACCGTAAAAAAAAACACATTCTGAATAATTTAAGGAGCTTGTATGAATGCAAAATTTCAGAGTTGGACCTAAAATTTTTGTTTTCACATCAAGGTTTTTACGTGAGAAAGATAGCCCAGCATATAAATATTACAAAAGTAAGTTGGAAGAGTTCAAGCAAGAGCAACAGGAAGTCTCATCTGATGTAGATGAACAGGGGAGCGTTAAGACTGGTGATGAAGATGTGGAAATGGGTGCCGAGGCTGCTGCCACAGACAACGCTTCAGTAGCTGCATTTAGCCAAATGCCCACTCCATCTAGGCCTCCCATTCTTCGTAAAAGAGTAGCAAAACTCAAGGTTGGCATGCTTCCAGCCAAAAGGGTGTGTCTTGTGGATGAGCCACAGGGTAAGACTATATTTCCATCTGTAATCTGGCTGATGTTGCTGCTTCAAACTGTTATTTCCTATCACCAAAATGCTCCCAACAGTCTTTCTCTTTCTTGCCTTTTCCCTTCTTTCTTGGCCTTAAAAAAAAAATGTACATTTGAAAAATATTAATATTTTGCGTTCCTTTGGAGCCAGATTTGGTGTTTTTAAGTTGTTTTTCATATTTTACTCCCTTCTTTCTGTGACTAAAAATATAGAGCTGAATTTTTTTAGGGCTGTTTCACAATGCATTGGGTAATGAATGCTAGTGCAACTAATAGCAATATCTCCGGGGCGGCTGCGGGGCGCACTGCACAGAAACATTGTGCGTCTTTAGCTCTGTTTCATGGCCAAATTCAGGAAAAGATTCGGTCCCGAACTGAAGAATGGGGGGTGCACAGCGTTCCTGTGCGATCTGCAGCCGGTTAGTGTGAACTGAGCCTTACATGCAAATAGTTGAATCATCAGAAGTCCACTGAATTTTAGTCAAGTAGGAAACTCAAATCATAAAGCACCTGTTTTTTAATTTCTCTTTAGCTCCTAATGCCCAGCTGCTATACATACTGTATAAACCCAGGGCTGCTGTTAGAAATCACAGGCCCTTGCAACTTACCTAACAAGGGCCCCCTTTCCCTGTCCGAAAGTGATTGAGGACGTAGATTTATCAGTCCCTTTCTCTGTACTCTCAGCTGCACAGGTGAATGCATAGGAAGCGCTCTGAGGCTTCCTGCTCATTCACAAAAGCATAGTACACAGTTTACTATGCTTCACTGATAAATGGACACAGGAGTGGTTGTTAATCACTCACTGTGTTCATTTAGGAAAAGGGGTGCCAGTAAGTTACATATTTACTGGCCCCTTCATCTTGAAACATTCCTGCAGCAGCTGCCAGCGGGAGCAGAGGTAATCTGGCAGCGCTGCGGGGGAGAGGGGCACACAGGCGGGCCTGGACTGCAGATGTAAGGGGTGTGTGTGCTAGAACCAATCCCCCTGCAGTGCAGCCGTAGGGCGGGGAAAGATGAGAAGCTGGCAGCGCTGCAGAGGGAGGCAGAAGAGAATCGGTGCAAGAAGACCGTACAGCCGGACCTTCTACTTAACCTTAACGGGAGCCTCGACCCAAGCCCCCCCTTTTGAACTGATGGGGCCCAGTACGAGAGGGCTGACTGGCCTGATCAGCAGCCCTGTATGCGCTCACTGTGTTCTCCCAATACAGTGACCAAGCTGTTTCTTACAGTTCTCAATCATGACTTCTGATCTGTACCCATTTGGATGAGCTCCTGACCACATGACTGTTGTGAGTGCCAGTCACAGCAGGGAAACCTTTTTTCTCTTACCGTCCATGGACTGACACAGCTGGATACTGTAAACGTGTGGGTATATGCCCCTGCTCGCAGGAGAAGATCTAGGCAGAATGTTAGATGTTAGAAACATACATTCTAGAACAAACCAGAGCTGAACAGCCCCGCCCAGGGGGGCGGTCCCTCCGGACATTACCCTCCCACCTGCAGTCAGCAGACCTCAGTTTTTTTTTTTCTGCCTAGCAAAGGAGAAGATGTGGCTCTCTCAGGAGCCAGTCTCCTGGAAGATTTTACTTTTAAAATGTATTCCTTTTGGGAATTTTATTTTTGAGACCTTCAACTGTCGGCTGGGCAACAGGTTGGGTACACTGGTTTCATCCTCGTAGTCTTCCCTGTCCGACCATCGAGCGTGCTGATCCTCGCCTTGTGTGCGTGAGACTCGGTTCACGACATGCCCCATGACTCCAGGGGTGGCCGGGTTGCTTTCATGCTCCCGCGGTCCTCTCAAGATTGAACAGTACCTGACTGACTGTATCTCTCGCGGTGGACCGGGCCGACAGCTACGCAGTACTGCTCTGTGATAGGTCTGTCTGAAACAAGCCAGTGGGTCCCTGAAAGGGACGGGAAAGTAGTCCCATTGCGACTAGAATTAGCGACCTGGCGCAGCACAGCTGGGGAATCCTGTCTCTCCGTGATCCCCCTCCGCGCCGCGGGATCGCGTCGGGCCGCGCCGGCTGGTAATTGAGGCCGCGGCTTTGCGGCCTATGCTTCCTTCTGTGATCTGGTGCCATCTTGTGGTGGCTGTTGGTATGACAAGACAAATAGCAATGCTAATGGAGTTTCCCTTTCTGTTTTCACTGCCATCTCCTTCCCTCTAATTAGAACCCCCAAACATTATATATATATATATATATATATATATATATATATATATATATATATAAATTTCTTTATCGTACACCACGGGACACAGAGCTAGTCATTACATAATGGGTTAAGGGTCACCAGCGCTGATTGGACACTGGCACAACCAATGGAAGACAGTTCCCCTCCATATAACCCCTCCCATCAGGGAAGTACCTCAGTTTTTTCGCCAGTGTCGAAAGGTGTTGGACGCGTTAGGAGGTGCTAAAGGAAAGCTCTACCAAAGAGACCCTCTGGGGGTAAAAGAGCTATGCTTTCGGATCCATCCAAGACGCCTACAAATGAGCTGAATCTGGATGGGATCCGGGCCTCATCCATGAGGCGTCGCCTGTAATGTCTCTCTTCGGAGGACTGGGCTCTAAGATCCAGCACTTTCGCTATTTCGCTATAAAGTCCTGGTAAGAGTCTTGTACAAGGCCCAGGGGAGAGGTATCCTTTAAATAGGAACCCATATCCCTGAAGGTTGGCACACATAGCCCACCGTGAAGGGTGAAGTTTGGTATCTGTCTGAAATCTTTCAGCAGAAAAACCTGCGGCGTGGATAAGGTGAGATTAGAAGGTCCATAACTAGGTTGGGACCTTTTTCAAAAAGTGGATGTCTTCTTTTTTTTCCACCACTGGGGGGAGTAAAGAGCTGAATATACTCACCTCACTCTGTTCAGTGTCGGCTTCGGCGAAGTACACTGCTCGTCACCTCCGCTGCTGAGCTTGCTGGGGCACCCCGATCCTCCTTTCGGTGGCCGACCAGACACCTGCAGATGCAGGTAAGTGGGAACAAGGGCTGATGAGAGTCCTCTCTCACTATGGCCACCGCCATAGCGCTAAGGGCCGCGCGCGGGAGCGCGCTTTATCGGAGGGGGGGGCGAAGGCGTGCGCGGGCACGTGGCGCGCGCAGGCACAGAAACGGCGCCAAATTTTAAAGGCTGTCAGTGTGAGAAGCACTGCAGCAGCAAGCAAGCTCGTTAGTTCTCTTATTCCTGGCAGAGAAACACAGCAGCTATACAGGGACGTAAGACTCCATGTGGTTGGATTGGGTACTTCCTAGAAGACATCCATGTTATGCATAGTTATGTGTTAAAAGTTGCATACTTAATGTATTTGCTAAACTAAACACGGTAGTATATGCATTTAGGTACCTTGTATTTTGTCTAAACAGTAAGCCTTCCAGGGGAAGTAATACGGACAAAAAGAGATAAGAAAGCACCACCGCCTGAGAGGAGGCTCTAACTGTGCTGACTCGGTACCTTTCTCTCCTGTGTTGCTAAATGCACCTGTTCAGGATGAGCCATTACCTCTGTCAGGTATGGCGGCTTCCCCAGTGAAGCCTGGGCCTGTATATGTCACTGAGGACACTTTATCAGCTGCCCTAAATAATCTGGAGGAAAAAATTGCTACCTTAATCGCTAAGTCCTCTAAAAAGGGACAATAAGCGAAGCAGGTCTCTTCCAGTATTGGACCTCCCTTCAGAAGTACCTGAGGGAGGAGGATGAGGAGGAGGAGGCTACATCAGCAGAGGATGAGGAGCCAGATTTTAAGGTCACAGGTACAATGCTATAGCAGTGCATTTAAGTTAACCTCTGCGGAGGTAACGGAATTACCTGTCTCCTCCCTAGGGTCATTAAGATCCCTGCAAGGTGCATGCTCCTTCCCGGTTCATCCGTTACTAGAGGATCTAATATACGCAATCTGGCAACATCCGGATAAGCGTTTCTCACCTCCAAAAAGGTTTAACATTCTTTATCCTATGGGGGAATTTTTTTTTTAAAGAAATGGAGCCTGCCTGCGGTAGTTGCGGCTATTTCTTGTGTAAATAAAAACCTGACATGTCCGGTGGATAATGTACAAGGGTTTAAAAGATCCTTCTGAGAGGAAGTTGAAATCCTCCTTCCTTTTGGCCGGCTCAATTACCCAACCTGCAGTAGCAGCAGTCGGTATGTGTCAGGTCATCAAGCCAACAGGTAAAGCAGGGGCTGAAGGAACTGCCTTCAGAGCAGGCTAGAAATTGGGAAAATTTGCCTAAAGCCTTATGCTTCACAGTGGATGCCATGAGAGATTCTATCATACAGGCATCACGCCTTACACTCCAGCTGGTACAGATGCGCAGAGTACTTTGGCTTAAGCATTGGTCAGCGGAGACCCCATGCAAAAAGCTGTTGGCAAGTTCCCGTTCCATGGCGAACGCCTATTTGGGGAAGATTTAGAAAAATAGATACAGAAGATCAAGTGGTAAAACGACTTTTACCTGAGAGAAAGAAAACAAGAGATCTTGTTTTAAACGCTCTCTCCCCAGCTCCCGGGAAATCTGACTCCAACCAGTGGCGGCGGCCTGTTTTAGCCGCCCACAAAAGCCAAGGGGCAAGCTCAGAAGAACAAGAAGCCGTGGGGTGCAAGAGCTAATAAGCAAGCCCCCAAAGCCTCTCAGTGAAGGGGCGCCCCCGCTCGGCCAAGTGGGAGGAAGGCTTTGTCAGTTCTGAGCAACTTGGTGGTCAGAAATCCAGGACAATTGGGTAGTATCCACAATATCCTCAGGGTACAAACTGGAATTTCGAGAGATCCCATCTTCTCAATTCCGAGGTTCAAGACTCTCCAAGGATCCACAAAAAAGAGAATCCTTCTTCAAAGGTTTGAATCACTTAATGGCTCAAGGGGTAGTTAGACGTACCCCAAAAAGAGCGAGGTTCAGGTTTTTACTCAAACCTCTTTGTGATTCCAAAGCCAAATGGAGATGTCAGACCCATCCTGGATCTAAAATCCCTAAATCGGTTCCTGAACGATCGCCATTTTCGAATGGAAACGATCCGATCCGTGGCCGCCACTTTAAAGGGCGGAAAATTCATGGCGCCCATAGATATCAAGGACGCACATTTACACATACCCATCCTCCCCGCTCACCAAAGATTCCTAAGGTTTGCGGTAGAAGATCGCCACTTTCAATTTGTGGCTCTGCCGTTTGGTGTAGCCACCGCGCCCATAGTATTCACAAAGGTGCTAGCTCCTCTGTTAGCAAACCTAAGAACACGGGGCATTGCGGTAACAGCCTGTCTGGACGATCTACTAGTAATAGATCAGTCAAAGGAGGGATTGGGTCACGCTGTACACACTACAGTAGGATACCTGGAGCATTTAGGATGGATTATAAATTTACAAAAATCCTCTCTCCAGGCCCAAAGAAGGATAGGGTACCTGGGCATGATCATAGATACAGCCCAAAACGGGGTATACCTGCCAGAACCGAAGATACAGTCTCTGAAAGACCTGATCCACAAGGTCAAAGCAAACAAGAGGCCGTCTATTCGCCTTTGCATGAGACTATTGGGAAAGATGGTAGCCTCCTTCGAGGCGGTCCCTTACGCCCAGTTTCATTCGAGACTACTTCAAGGCAATATTTTAGCTTCCTGGAACAGGAAGAGCCAAGCTCTGGATATACCCATGCGCCTGTCCTCACAAGTACGCCACAGCTTCGATTGGTGGCTAGAAGCCAGGAATTTACGGAAGGGAAAGTCCTTCCTCCCAGTGGCCTGGAAGGTGGTATCTAGGGATGCCAGCCTATCGGACTGGGGTGCAGTATTCGAGGAGGCTTCTACCCAGGGAACCTGGGCCAAGACTCAGGGGATCCTGCCCATCAATGTGCTAGAGATCCGGGCGGTATATCTAGCCCTCAAAACCTGGACATACAGGTTACAGGGCTACCCAGTTCGGGTTCAATCCGACAATGCTACTGCAGTAGCTTACATCAATCACCAAGGAGGCACCCGCAGTCGGGCAGCCCAAAGAGAGGTGAACCGGATCCTGGCATGGGCAGAAGAGCATGTACCTTGCCTTTCTGCAATCTTCATTCCAGGGATGGAAAATTGGCAAGCAGACTACCTGAGTCGTCAGCAGCTGCTACCAGGGAGTGGTCTCTTCACCCCGAGATCTTTCAGGCCATATGTCTGAGATGGGGAAACCCAGATGTAGACCTGCTAGCTTCCAGGTTCAACAAGAAAGTGGACAACTTTGTGTCCAGAACGAGAGATCCTCTAGCCTACGGGACAGACGCTCTAATAACTCCATGGAATCAGTTCTCACTGATCTAGGCATTCCCTCCGATCCCTCTTCTACAAAGACTGCTTCGCAGGATCAAGGAGGAGGGAATACCAGTAATCCTAGTGGCCCCAAACTGGCCCAGGAGGCCTTGGTACGCCGAGATTGTAAAAACGGCGATAGGAAGGCCCTGGAAGTTTCCACTCCGACATGACCTGCTGTCACAGGGTCCAGTATTCCACCCTTCCTTACAAAGGCTAAAGTTGACGGCCTGGCTGCTGAGACCCACATTTTTAAAAAGAGAGGGGTCTCTGGTCCGGCTCTTTCTACGCTCATTAATGCTAGAAAGCCAGCCTCCAGACTCATCTATCAGAGAGTCTGGAGAGCATACGTTTCCTGGTGTGAATCCAGATGTTGGAATCCTCAGAAGTATGAAATAAGTAGGATTCTTGCTTTTTGCCAGTTAGGAGTGGATATGAATTTAGCCCTTAGCACCATCAAAGGGCAAATATCGGCTCTATCAGTCTTCTTTCAGAGACCATTGGCATCTCACTCCCTAGTTCGGACATTCATTAAGGGGGTACTGAGGATAAATCCTCCAGTTAGGACTCCCTTGTGTCCATGGGATTTGAATTTGGTATTGTCAGTGTTGCAAAAGCAACCTTTTGAACCTATTCGCCATATTCCTTTAATTATATTAAGTAGGAAGTTGGCCTTTCTGATTGCTATAGCTTCTGCTAGGAGAGTATCAGAGCTAGCAGCTCTTTCTTGTAAAGAGCCTTATCTAATTTGTCACAAGGACAAAATCGTACTACGACCCCATCCGGCTTTTCTACCTAAGGTGGTGTCGGCTTTTCACTTGAATCAAGACATTGTTCTGCCTTCCTTTTTTCCAAACCCGCGGACGGCGGGGGAAAAATTATTACACTCTAGATCCAGTGAGAGCGGTAAAGGTGTATCTGCAAGCAACCGCTCAGATACGTAAAACAGATGTTTTGTTTATTTTACCAGATGGGCCCAAGAAGGGCCAAGCGGTATCAAAATCCACCATTTCCAGGTGGATTAGACAAGTAATTATTCAAGCTTATGGTTTAAAGAACAGGACTCCTCCTTTTCCTGTTAAGGCGCACTCTACCAGGGCGATAGGTGCTTCATGGGCAGTGCACCACCAGGCTTCGATGGCTCAGATCTGTAAAGCTGCAACTTGGTCTTCAGTCCATACATTTTCCAAATTCTATCAAATAGATGTGAAAGGACATGAGGATTCCGCCTTTGGGCGAAGTGTGCTGCAGGCAGCAGTATAGGGCTTCTGGTCCGCAAGCGGCCTGTTTTGATCTGTGTCTCCCCCCCTTCATATGAGCATTGCTCTGGGACGTCCCATTATGTAATGACTAGCTCTGTGTCCCGTGGTGTACGATAAAGAAAATAGGATTTTTATAACAGCTTATCTGTAAAATCCTTTTCTTGGAGTACACCACGGGACACAGAGGTCCCCCCCTTCTTATGGGAACCTTACTGCTTTGCTACAAAACTGAGGTACTTCCCTGATGGGAGGGGTTATATGGAGGGGAACTGTCTTCCATTGGTTGTGCCAGTGTCCAATCACCGCTGGTGACCCTTAACCCATTATGTAATGACTAGCTCTGTGTCCCGTGGTGTACTCCAAGAAAAGGATTTTACAGGTAAGCTGTTATAAAAATCCTATTATTCTAACACCCTAAAGAATAAAATGGCGGTCGTTGCAATACTTTCTGTCACACCGTGTTTGCGCAGCGGTCTTACAAGCGCACTTTTTTGGGAAAAAATACACTTTTTTTAAATAAAAAAATAAGACAACAGTAAAGTTAGCCCAATTTTTTTTAATATTGTGAAAGATAATGTTACGCTGAGTAAATTGATACCTAACATGTCACGCTTCAAAATTGCGTCCGTTCGTGGAATGGCGACTAACTTTTACCCTTTAAAATCTCCATAGGCGACGTTTAAAAAATTCTACAGGTTGCATGTTTTGAGTTAGAGGAGGTCTAGGGCTAGAATTATTGCTCTCGATCTACCGATCGCGGCGATACCTCACGTGTGGTTTGAACACCGCTTTCATATGCGGGCGCTACTCACGTATGCGTTCGCTTCTGCGTGCGAGCTCGGCGGGACAGGGCGCGTTCCTGGCTCCTAACTTTTTTAGCTGGCTCCTAGATTCCAAGCAAATTTGTCAAGCCCTGACCTACACGGTACGTGTAGGCAGTCTGTGTGGTTTTCCTCCGGGTACTCCGGTTCCCTCCCACACTCCATTGGTATGGGCGCTTCGGCGCTATGCAGTCTAAATTTTGTGCGATTGGATACCCACATACTAACATACCTACCCGGGTATGTCTGTGCAGTCTGCGTGGGTTTCCGCCCACGCTACATGACATGCATGCCTTTTGGTGCAATACACGGTGTAAACATACACAATATGTTTATACACTAAATACATTCACAGTAGTTGTAGGTATTGCATTCTCTGAGTATGCGTGAGGTACTTCGGTTCCTCCCACGCGTCAACAGTGTGGGCGCCTTCGGTGCTATGCACACATGGGCTTGTGCAAAATGTTTAGCACACATACTATGATACCTATACGGTATGCGTATGCAGTCTGCATGGGTTTCATCCGGGTGCTCAGGTTTCTCCCCTGCGTTCCAATGGTGTGCGCATTTTCAGCGCTATGCACAGTATAAACATGTGCAATTTGTTTATTCGCAGGCTAACATACCTACACGGTTGTGTACGCAGTCTGCGTGGCTGGTTTACGTCCAAGCCCCGATGATGTGCACGCCCTCGTCGCTGGCACAGTATAAACGTGTTTTTTAATAGGTTTTATCCACACATACTAAACTACATACGCCGTATGTGGTGGTATTCTGCTCTTTCTGGCTGGGTGGGTTTCCGCCCACACTCTATTTGCGTGTTTGATGCAATACATAGTATAAACTATGTGTTTGTACAATCAGCACTTATCCATGGGTAGCTGCTGGATGGAGCATTGTCTCAAGGATCCCTGGTTTCAGGGGTATCCCTTTCCACCTGCTTTCAGTGGTGATCAGAAGCACTGGCTTGGACTGTTTGCCAGGCTGAGGTTAGCGTTGCGCCCACTAGTGGCTTCGTCTCTGGCGTTTCTGTAGCTCAATGACTGAGCAAAAGCCTCTGCTTCATCTATCAGTCGACTAGCAGGTGCACTGCAACTGCTTTAGCCTTTAGGGTCTCTGTGCCCGGGGTGGGTTTGCGCCACCTGTGGAGGCTGAGGTACTGGTCCTCTGACCGAGTTTCTGGGAAGCTCTGTAAAGTTGCCTTTATTGGCCAACAGTTGAGGCACCCTGTACACCTGGGCCTCTCTTCTCCGATACATTGCGGAGTCTCTTTGGGATTTTCATACATCTCGCAAGACGGTCCTGTCGGCAGTGTGCATTGCAGGGGAAGGGTCCTTGCATCCGGATATGTTTCCACCTCCTTTACGGGAGGTGGGGCACCGGAAGTGGGCCTTATGGCCTCTGGACTCACTCGCAAGGTGGGAAGATCGTGGTCAGGTCCAGGGACCCCTGGGCGGATGCGTTGGAAGCCCGTGGGGGCAGTATCGCCTGATATATGCTTACCCTCCGCTACTGTTGTTGCCTCGCCGGCTTCGCAGAGTAGGGGCTGAGACCATTCCAGTGATCCTCATTGCTCCGGAACGGCGACATTGGTATGCTGATCTGCTTCGGCTAGTCGCAGACGTTCCTTGGCGGCTGCCTATTGGGGTGGACCTTCTGTCTCATGATCCCATACTTCATCCTGCTTTACAGTCTTTGGCTTTAATGGCATGGCTGTTTAAAGCCAGGTGCTGAAGGACCGAGTTCTCTTATTCGGTCATCTCTTCTATGTTGTTGACACGGGAATCTTCCTCCAGAAAGATATATCTCACCGTACCTGGAAGGCTTACATCGCTATGTGCGAGGAACTTTAGTGGCGTCCTCGGATGTATTCTGCTCCCAGGATTTTGCTGTTCTTACAGCGTGGTGTGACCCAAAAGCCGGCCTTGCATACCTTTTTTTGAGGGTCGGATTTCAGCCCGGGCTGTCTTTTTCAACAACCGCTACCGGGCCATTCCTTGATGGCACCTTTTGTGCAGGGGGGTTCGCCATGTGATCCCCACTGTCAAGCCTCCTCTCCCTACTTGGGATCTGAATTTGATGCATCTCGGTTCTCCAAGAACATCCCTTTAAGAATATCAGAGAGACTCCTCTCTTGACCTTGTCCCGGAAGGTGGCCTACTTGGTGGCCATTGCTTCGGTTAGACGGGTGTCTGTGTTGGCGGCCTTGTCCTGCAAGTCGCCTTACTTGGTCCTCCATAAGGATATGGCGGTGTTGCGCCCACGACCGTCCTTTATTTCAAAAGATGGTCTCGGCCTTTCACCTTAAGAAGGACATTGTTCTTCCGTCCTTGTGTCCTCACCCATCGCATCCCTGAGAGTTTGCGCTTCATACATTAAGATGGGTACAAGCCTTACGAGTGTACCTGTCTGCTACTGTTTCCATTCGGAAGTCTGTGTCTGGTCCAAAACAGGGCCGAGCGGTGTCTGACACCGTCTCTAGGTGGATCAGGCAGACCGTCATACGGGCCTATGCCCTTAAGGGGCGGGCGCCTCCCCACCAAGGCAAGTGGTTCTTCCTGGGCCTTCCGACATCAAGCGTCAGTTGCACAAGTGTGCAAGGCGACGACCTGGTCGTCCGTTCATACCTTTTTTTTAAGATTTTATAAGGTTGATGTGGCTGCATCTTCGGGTGCTCCCTTCGGCCGCAAAGCATTGCAGGCTGCTGTTTAATGTTGCAACTCCTCAGTTGAGGGGCTCTGCTTGTTTGGAGTGAAGTTTTGGTTGTTCCTTTACTACTGCTCCCACCCTTCTGATACTGCTTTAGGATGTCCCACACGTTTATAGTATCCAGCTGTGTCCGTCCATGGACGATAAGAGAAAATAGGATTTTTGTACTCACCGTAAAATCCATTTCTCTGATGTCCATGGACTGACACAGCACCCACCCTTCCTTTTAAGGTTTGTACTGCTTTGTTACGAACTGAGGTCTGGGAGGGTAATGTCCGGAGGGACAGCCCCCCTGGGCGGGGCTGTTCAGCTCTGGTTTGTTCTAGAATGTATGTTTCTAACATTCTGCCTAGATCTTCTCCTGCGAGCAGGTACATATACCCACACGTTTACAGTATCAGCTGTGTCAGTCAATGGACGTCAGAGAAATAGATTTTACGGTGAGTACAAAAATCCTATTTTTTTTTTCTCCCACCTTTTTGTTCTATTTTTTCTCCAGCAGCCATTGGGAAGGGGTTAAAACAAATATTGTAAATTAAAAAAATATATATGTATAACCCAAATGTTTTTAAAATGTATAAACTTATAATGTGACTTCCGCAATTGTCCTTCTTTTTATCTGTTGGTGTAATAATGATGGTTTTTTCTTTTCTCCAATTTTACATACTAATTTCTCCTAAGATGTACAATGGCAAATGAAGAAATCTTAAACATAAACTTTCCTTTTTCATGTTGTTTCAGACATGTCTTATTAGGGAAAGGTTACTATTCTTCTCTCATTTTATTTCTCTGTGTTTTAGTTCATGATCCAGTTCGTATTGACTATGAACGTCCCAAGGGTCGTGGTGGAAACAGGAGAAAGGTAATGAGAAAAATCACACTGTTTGTTTGAGGTCCTTCCTTACACTGGTAGGAGGAAAGGGCAGATTTTAGACCGGTTGTTACGTTTTTAGCTTTTTTTTTTTTTTTCCCTTTTCTGTTTAAAAAAAAAAAAAAAAGTTATACTTTACCTGCTCTGTGCAAGGGTATTGCACAGAGCAGCCCCTTACCACCTCCTGTGGGGTCCCATGTCAGCGCTCTCCATTACTCTGCCTCTTTTTTTCTTTTTACCCATAAGAATGTGCTTCCTATGGTGGCCCGCGTTCAGGCACACTCCTGAGCCTGGCTGCATGCGTCCATAGTCAAATAGTGTAGCCTGGCCCCACCCCGTGGCTCGCGTTGCTCTCAGCCAAGCCTGTGAGAGGAGAGAAGACCGCACTGCAAATAGGCAAAGCACTGGATTGATACAGGACTCGGGTAAGTATTTGAGGGGGGGTCAGGTAGGAACAGAAACTGGGAGGTTTCTTACCTTAACTACATCTCCCTATGACCACTGCATTTATGGGTCTGGGTGGAAAAAATGTTCTGGGATGACAGGGGTGGTGGTGTGTGTGTGTGTGTGTGTGTGTGTGTGTGTGTGTGTGTGTGTGTGTGTGTGTGTGTGTGTGTGTGTGTGTGGTGGTTTTTCTTTTTGTTTGTTTTTTTGTTTTTTTTTATCTTTTGGACTGCCTGTGCAATCTCTTTAGGGTCCAAGTATCGCCTCATGCTACCAGAAGTGACACTGACCCTAGCCAAATGCAAAACTAGTGAAAAACAGTCAGAAAAAATGAGTAGGGGGGGGGGGGGGGGAACAAATGTCAGTGGCCTCCACCTGTAAAACCACTTGTGTTTTGGAGGTCGTCTCCTTGTTACCTATCTAGTGCACCTGTTAAAGGGTGGTTCCGCTGCTGACTTTTAATATTTGGACACTTGCCGGTCCAGGGATCCCATGATGACGGCACCCAGCCAACTTTCCGACCAGCTCTCGGGTGCTACCGCCACCATTCGTGGTAAGGGAAGCCTTTTGGCTTCACAGCCAGTTCCCTACTGTGGAATGCATGCATGAAGCGCTTTCCTACTGGTGCGTCTGAAAGGTACCAAATGTGGCACCGGGGGGGAGCAAGCATAATTTTAATTTAATCTAACACCAAAGCTGCTGAAACTGATTAACAACCCCCTCTGCTACTTGGCTGACCAGATCAATATCCCAGGAGTTCAATTGACTTGATGCTATACTCTGATTTAAAAAGTGTTACTTTAATTTTTTTTGAGGGGTGTGTGTCTATCTTAGTTTGTAGACTCTACCTTTTGCCCAGACTAAATGTACACAGATTTAGGTTATTTAGCATAAAGCTCATTTGCAATTTTTTTTAACAGATATTGAGAACACTGTTTTTTTTATTTAATTTTTCCCCCAAAAAAAATCTATTTCGTTTGTATAGTAAAAAATAAACTCTGGTGATTAAATAACAAAAAGAAAAGCTTTATCGGTTTAAAAAAATGTTATTTGATAAAACGCCCGTTCCCATATTTTTTTTTTTTATTTTTTTTTTCTTCTAGCTGTGTATTTAGCTGCCTCTTGGTGGGCTTTATTACCACACTAAAGCTGTATTCTGCCCAAAAAAAAAAATGGTATTGCTGTATTTGCCCCTTTTTAAGAAAGTGAAATAATCACCCCTGCAAACACATGAACTTTAAAGGTGTTGGCGCTAACAATCATCTAAAAAGTGAATCAAACATGTGCCATACATAATATACATATAAAATGCCAAACTGAGAAGTCCAATGTGACAATACCCAATACAAAACCTTTTTAAAACCATAAAAAATTTGGCTGTGTCTTCGAAAACGCTAAACCACGAGTGCTCATGAGGTAGATGGCAACTCGCCAAAGGTGTTTGACCTCTTTTTACAGTAGGTCAAAATGCGCTTTTGGAAAAATCTGATGAATTCCTGGGTTTGCACGTCTCCACTCTAAAACTCCCTGAGCACTGGTGGTGAAGTGTTTTTTTAAGACCCATCCATTAAGAAGCACTTTAATTTAGGTTTTAAAATTTCTTGTATGCAAATAAATTTGGTTCACTTTTTATTTGATTGTTGGCACAAACACCTTTCACTTCTAGTTCATGTGTTTTATTACAGCACTGACCGAACACGACCTATTCAAATGAATGGGGCTGCTAGTAGTTGCAGCACAGTGTAGTGCATGGTTTTAGTGGTAAAAACGGGCAGTGTGGAGGTGACATAATGTCTCAGATCCACCCCACTCTTCAGTGGGCCAATGCCTTGGTCTCTATTGAGTTAAAATGACTACACCAGCATATCGTGTGTGTTGTTTTGTTTTTTTTTTGTCCTTGCAGCTTTTGAGCATCCCCTCCCTTGCTGATGTGTAGATGGCAAGGCAAATAATTGGTCATATGGAAATATTAACAGGCTGTATATAGTTCTATCTACTTTTTTCATTTATTGAGCATTATTATTCTCATTAGTTTGTTAGCATTGTTTTGTACATACTACTTTTTTTTTCTTTTAAACTTTCTTTTTTTTCTTAAAGCGGAGTTCCACCCAAAAATGCAACTTCTGCTTTAAGCGCTTTGGCATGTAATTTTTTTTTGGGGGCGGGGCGGATAGAGTGGGTACTTGGTTTTGACAGGTACTTTCTGTCCCACTTCCTCCTCCCGCCGCTTGGCTGCCTAGGCGGCGACGCCCCTCCCTCTCTGCAGTCTTCTGGGCCACGTCACAGGTCCCAGAAGATTGCCTGGACACTAGGGGAGCACATTGTGCACCCGTCTGTGAAGCTACAAGCTGTCACAGCTGAGTGCCCACACTTGCAATGACGGCGCCAAGGAGAAGGGGGAGAGGAGCGAGGCTTTGGGCAGCCGCATCGTTGGACCGTGGAAAAGGTGAGTGTCTGTTAAGTCAGCAGCTACACTGCGCTTTACCTCAAGGACCTTTCAATTTGGTCTGAATTTTGTTATAAACCTGTGTTTTTTGGTTTGTTTTTCTAGCCTTGCAAATTACAGTTGATGTGATGACAAACCTACTGTTGGCAGTATTGGCTTGGTAAAAGGTAGAGTTTATCTGCATCTCATTTTACATGCAATGACACGCTATCCTTTTTGTCTTTCTAGAAACCATCTGATCTAGAGTTTGCTAACAAGAAGTTAACCCAGCACAATGTGGGTTTTCAGATGTTGAGTAAGATGGGATGGCGAGAAGGTCAAGGACTTGGATCCGGTGGAGCAGGAATCAAAAACCCTATAAAAGTGTATGTTGGGAGAAAACGTTTAATGTGATTGTGGGCATTTCCTTCAAGGTGCCTTGATTTTCTGTACTTTAAAAAGACTGCAATAAGTATACATTGGATATGTTTTGTAGAAGTCCTGAACCCTTTTTCATCTGCAGTTGATTATGTATGAAAGTATCCACAGATGTTATGGGGATGTTCTTGGGGGGTACATTAACAAATGTCCCCTGTTTGAGAACCAGAGAGAAAAGTTACCAGCTGATGCTGCAAAATTTAGTCTAGGTATTGATCTGTTTTGCAATTGATGACCGAGCCAGAATGTGTTTTAATATTAGCCTTGTGCTTTCCTTCCACCTAAAAGGTGTGCGGTTTACTTTGCTGAAGTGTGCCCTCTGTTTTATCAAAAGGAAACATTTGATTTCTCATCTATTTAGGGACACACGGTGTACTGTCAGGGTTATACTTCCATCTTCAGGAGAACTGGAGGCCAGCCCAGCGTAATTTCTCCAACTCCAGCATGCCTTAGTTTGCTAGTATTCTCAACTCTGCTGAAAAGTCTAATCTTTTTTTTTACTATTTTCTTTTCCTCTTTAATCAAGATTTCTGCTGCTTGAGCTAGTCTCTAGTTGCAAGTAATGGCTAGACTGAACATTCGGAGACTAGTCTAAAATGTGACCATCAGGCCCTGGGTTCTGCTTGTAGGGCTTTCCAGACTTCAAGTACTGGTAAAAACTAGCTGCTGAGCATTTTTCAGGTCCAGAGCCATGGCATTGTCTTAGCGCTTGCCCTGTCTCTGGATACTTACCTCGTGAGTAGGCTGTTTGGGGTCACCCATAGAAGCTACATCGTTGGGACCCCCCAAGTGCTGTAAAATTTCACAATTTCTTAAAGTGGCGTTCCACACTAAAATAAACTTTCCATTAACAGCTTGCCTTTAATGTAAAAAAAAAAAAAAAAAAAATTACTCTTTCGTTCATGGACCGACACAGCTTCCTATTGATATAGTGGGTATTATCCGTTATTTAGGAGTGACTAGGCAGAAAACTTGTAAAAAGTGTTTCATCACACCACCTACAGTACCGCCCAGGGGGCGGACCCTCTGCGTATATCCCCTCGCTCTGCATCTCGCAGATCCGTTTTTTCCTGTCTATCAAGGAGTAGGACATGGCTCCCTTCGGGCCCATTGGTCCGGGGGGGAAAAAAATTTTTTTATTTTTTATTTATTTTTTTGTTGTTGGTTCCTGCGATCTTCGATCAACTGCCGGCTGGGTGACAGGCTCGATCCTTGGAGTCCCCCCATTTTCGGCCATCGAGCGTGTGCCGACCCTAGCTACGCGCTGGGTTTTCCCACAACATGCCCGTCGCTCTACGGATGGCGAGTTGCATGCGAGTTTTGGGCCTCATGGTAGCCTCCGAGTCGGTCCCATATGCTCAATACCACACTCGGGTGTTACAGAAGGAGGTTCTGTCCAGATGGAACAGATGCCCATCTATGGATTATCAAATCCGGGTGAGCCACCTGGTCAGGAGATCCCTGGTGTGGTGGCTGACATCACCGGCTCTGCTGGCCAGGAAGTCATTCCTGCCTGTGCATTGGATAGTGATCACGACGGATGCCAGCCTTACAGGTTGGGGGGGAGTCTGTGGAGTTCAGTCGATGCAGGGTCGCTGGACCCCGGAGGAATCCCGCCTGCCGATCAATGTCCTGGAACTCCGGGCGATCAGGCTGTGCCTCTTGGGATGGTCTCAGAGGCTGCAAGGGTGTCCAGTCAGGATCCAGTCAGACAACGCCACGGCAGTGCCATATGTCAATCATGAAGGAGGAACAAGAAGCTCAGCTGCAGCATCAGAGGTCGCTTGCATCCTGAGGTGGGCAGAAAGGAGCATACCGGCACTGTCGGCTGTGTACATTCCAGGTGTGGCGAACTGGCAGGTGGACTACCCGAGTCACCAAATGCTGGACCAGGGAGAATGGTCTTTAAACCCAGATGTGTTCCAGCTCCTCTGCCAAAGATGGGGGCATGCCAGATGTAGATCTTCTGGCGTCCCGACTCAATCGGAAGGTATTGAGGGTTTGTGGCTCCGTCAAAGGACCCATGGGCAGACGCAACGGACGCGTTGGTAGCACCGTGGGGTCAGTATCGGTTAATCTATGCATTCCCTCCCATGAGGCTCCTTCCTCATCTGCTTCGCAGAGTAGAAGCAGAGCGAATTCCAATGATTCTGATCGCTCCAGATTGGCCTCAGCGTCCTTGGTACGCCGATCTAGTACGTCTGGTTGCAGACATCCCCTGGCGCCTACCACTACGGAAGGACTTGCTATCGCAAGGTCCCATACTCCATCCTGCTTTACAGTCACTGGCTTTAACGGCATGGCTATTGAGAACCAGGTACTGAGAGACCGGGGCCTGTCCGATTCAGCAATCTCTACTATGAGAAGTGCTCGGAAGCTGTCCTCTAGGAGGGTTTATCGTCACACTTGGCAGGCCTACATTTCAATGTGTGAGGAAATGAAATGGCATCCGCGTACTTATTTGGTCTCCCAGAATCCTACTGTTTCTACAACGTGGGGTGGACCAAAGGCTTTCTCTAAGTACGGTTAAGGGACAGATTTCTGCACTGGCTGTCTTTATTTTTTTTTCAGCAACCCCTGGCGACTCACTCTTGTGAGTACATTTGTGCAGGGGGTTCGACAAGTGGCTCCTCCGGTCTGTCCCCCCGCTACCTCCGTGGGACTTGAACCTGGTCCTCTGGGTGCTTCAGAAGTCAGTTTTGAGAATATTAGGGATATTCCCTTGACACTTTCTCAGAAGGTGGTCTTTTTGGTGGCTGTTACGTCAGACGAGTCTCTGAGCTGGCAGCCTTGTCCTGCAAGGCTCCCTATTTGATTTTCCACAAGGATAAGGTGGTGCTGCGGCCGCAGCCTTCCTTTCTTCCGAAAGTCGTTTCGGCTTTTCATCTCAACGAAGACATTGTACTTCCATCCTTGTGTCCTCAGCCGTCGAATCCTAAGGAGTCGGCGTTGCATTCCTTGGACGTTGTCCGAGCTTTGAGAGTATACTTATCTGCTACTTCCCTGTTCCGGAAGTCAGACTCACTGTTTGTTTCGGTGGCTGGTCCCAAGAAGGGCCAAGCAGTCTCATCGGCCACCATCTCTGGGTGGATCCGACAGATAGTAATCCAGGCTTACGCCTTAAAGGGTCAGGCGCCCCCCTTTCCTGTCACGGCGCATTCGACCAGGGCAATGGGTGCCTCTTGGGCTTTCCGACATCAAGCGTCTGTTTCCCAATTATGTAAAGCGGCGACTTGGTCGTCCGCTCACACTTTCACAAAATTCTACAAAATTGATGTAGGTGCATCTTCGGATGCCTCTTTTGGCCGCAAGGTTTTGCAAGCGGCTGTTTAGAGTTGCAACTCCTCCATTGGAGGAGTGCTGTTTTGTGTTTGGGGTGAAGTTTATTTTTATGCTGTTACCACCCCTCGTTTTTTCTCTGACACTGCTTTGGGACGTCCCACTTTGTCAATAGAGAAGCTGTCGGTCCATGAACGAAAGAGTAAATAGGATTTTTTACTCACAGTAAAATCCCTTTCTCTGAGTTCATGGACCGACACAGCACCCACCCCTCTAAGTTCATTTACTGCTTTTTGACGAACTGATCTGCGAGATGCAGAGAGAGGGGATATGCCCAGAGGGTCCGCCCCCTGGGCGGTACTGTAGAAGGTGTGATGCAACACTTTTTACAAGTTTTTCTGCCTAGTCACTCCTAAATAACGGATAATACTCACTATGTCAATAGGAAGCTGTGTCGGTCCAGGCACTCAGAGAAAAGGATTTTACGGTGAGTAAAAAATCCTATTTTTTTTACTCGCTTCTATCTGGCTGTTACTAGGCAGATTTCGTAATCTGCCTAGTTCCTTGGCGGTTCAACTTCCTGTCCTAAGACCCCATTCCCTCCTGGGAAATGACACATCAAAACCAGGAAGAAAAGAACTGGGCTTCACATGCCCACACATATGATGGATACGGCCACAACATGAGCTGGAGGATATAAGGCAAGTGTTTGCAATGATTTCTGGAACGATTGGGGAACTATTATGTTTTAGGGACTATTTAATGTGATTAATTTTAGCTAGCAAAAAAGAAAAAAATTATGCCCGGAACCCCGCTTTAAGTTTTACCACAGAAGGGATTGGCACTTGGGGATAGAAAGTAGGCGTCATTTTTTGGAGTGCTGTGCATGCTCTGCATGCTTTCTTACTATTCAAGGTTGAAGAAATGCCTTGCTGCTGCTTCTTCTTTCAAGAGCCATGTGGAACTTTTGATCCTCGATCTGTTTCAACTCTCTTCCCCTTGATCGACTTCTGTAAAACTAGTCTGTTTTTATTTTATTTTGGTTTTTTTTTGTTTTGTTTTTTGCCTGATCAGCGCCACCAGCTATAGCCAGTAACTCTGATCATTGCATTCTGATTGCGGGGAACTCTCCCTGCTGTCGGTATACAGTAACTTAGTGGGAGGGATTCCCCCGTCATTACCGGCTGTGTTGATGGGATAATGAAATCCCCCCCCACACACACACACACATTTTAACACTCTGGTTGAAGGTAAGAGTGAATTGTCTATAGCAGTGGTTCTCAACCCCTGTCCCCTGGACGGCCAGATTTTAAGTTTTTTTCTTTTACCTTGGGGAGATGCAGACTAGAATACTGCAATCACTGAGCAGCAAATGATATCACCTGTGATGTATTTCAGTTATCTTGCAAACCTGGCCTGTTAGTGGGTCCTCAGGACAGGTTTTGAGAACCACTGGTCTATAGCCTGCTTCCAAGCCATCAGGTTTGTGAGTACCTGAGGCTTTGACTCCTTCTTTGAGCTATGTTGCTTTCCACTTTGTGGTGCAACATGCCTGATTCTTGACAAAGGGTGCCGATTCTGCTCTCTTGGGTGTTTCCAGCTCACGCTCCACTAATGGCTCCAATGCCTACATTGTGCCCACTGATGTATCTGATGCCTGGAGTTTTCCCCTGTTCTAGGAGTCTGTGCCATCTTTGGAGACCTCCCTCGCCATGGCCACCTCCTCTGCTTTGTCCAATGAGGATTTCACTGCAGTCATGCAGCATTGCATATGCTACTGATGTTTGCTAACTGACCACAGTGCGTATAGCACTTTGTTCTATATTTTTATTAGCTGTAGAAGCTGAGATCCAGTAGCTGACGGCGCACCCCAAGCTCAGCCCACCGATTTTCTTACTACAGTGATGCTTATAGACCGAAGTATGATTGACAATGTTTGTGTCATCTGTGCGCTTTTCTTACACAAGTGGCATCACTGTGAATGCAAAGCAGGGGGTCTGTCAGTTTAACCCTTAACAGCGCAGGCACGCTCACAGCAGCGCTGTGCTGCTCACATATTCTGCCTGTTTACCAGGTGGGAACGACAGCCGTATTCAAATTGGCTTCCAGTGCAGGATGCACCAGTCTCTCTGGCAGGTACTGCACTGTAACCTGTCTTAACCATAACTTTTGATCTTGCAAACTCTGACTCTTCTAAAGCTATTGGGGATCTGATCATTATGCAAATGTTCCATTGGACATAAAGCGCTTGGATCTCATCCCTGCATCCTTAAAGGAAAAGTACAGCCAAAGCTTGTTTGGCTTTACTTCTCCTGAGGATTACAGGAGTGTGCAGTTCAATCTGCTCTCCTGTGACTCGTCGGCTGATGTCAGAGCCGGTCCAGACTCGGGCAAGATCGCGACAATGAAGTCAGGATCTTCCCACATGCCTGGACCGGCACCCGGCTCAGCCTCTCAGCGAGCCGATGAGAGCCTAAGCTGGCCGCATCCCGTCCCCTCCACAGCCCAGGGCTCCAGTGAGCGAGGAGGGAGCAGAGCATACAGTGGTGACAGACAGTCACCAGCTCTCTGCTCAGGGAAACTGAGAACCGAGCGATTGGCGGTGTTTGATCACTCGATTCTAAGTGTTAGAGCCGGTGGGGGACAGATGTAGCATCAGACCAATGCTGCCTCCACCTAGGTAAGTATGATTCTGCAATAAAAAAAAAAGTCCATACTTTTCTTTTAAAGCTACAGCATGGATGGGTTGTTGGTCTATTGCCGAAGCATTGCTCCATATGACCTTCAAGAGGCGGCTCCTCTTTGGGTCTGCCCTCCATAAAAGATGCCACCAGTGACCAAATTTTTTTATTATTAAATTGATCCTGTGGCTTAGTCCAAGGAGACTCGTCCTTTAACAGAGGCCAAGAAAATTCCTTTTTATTACTTTACAACCCATCCAGGGCCAAGTCTGGCACCCACTCCACCTGCAAACCTTGGTCTTCCCTCAAACCCTGTTTTTTTTTATTTATTTTTTTCTCTTCCTTTCAGGGTTAGGCTGTGCCACCACCACTGTCCAAAGTAGGGAGATGTCTGTTTAGCATTTTGGACTGCCTACATCTTAGATGTGGGAGGTGGTTTCCAGGGGCTACAAGCTAGTATATCACTTCGAAACCTGTCTGTCACTGCTTAGATCAACAAACCTTGTAGCCCTCACTAGTCAACTGGAGCAGGGATTGTCCCTATGGCAGAACAGTTTCAGGGGTTCTGCTCCAAGCTGTTTAGTCTCCAAACCAAATGGGATCATCAGCCCTATCTTTTGATCTCCAGGCCCTAAATGTCTTCATTTGAGCCCAAAAACTCCACATGTAATTCACCAGCCCTGTCTCATAGACTCCCCTTGTTCGAGAAACTTTGTTGATTCTGTGGACATGACTGAAGTGTACCTTCATGTCTCCGGTTGTTTTTTTTTTTTTTTTTTTTTTTTTTTTTGCTGCCTGGCCTGTCTTCTGCACCACCATGCTGGCCCCTGTATTGGCTTTACTGCACGCAGGGCATTCCCATTGTGGGATATCTAGATGACCTCTTGCTGAGGGAACAGTTGCACAGGTTCTGGCAAACAATGTAGCCCTGACTGTCCAGAACTTGCAGAGGTTCAGTTGGATCCTAAACCTTAAAAACATAGTACTGGAACTGCCCATTGCTTGTAATATCTCCGGGATGAAAAATGTAAACACTACATTCTCTTCCAGAAGTTGCCAGACGTTTCACTTCTGCATGAGTGTCCTGGGGCAAATGGTAACCCAGTTGCCCAGTTCTATCCAGATCCCTATAAGGCAACATTCTGTTATTCTGGGGCATATTTATGCAGTCCATGGACAGGCCAGTTCGTCTGGCACCGAAGACCGGATTATCTCTGGCGCCTCAGATATCTGGCCCTGGAGTAGATCCTCATGTTGAATGCCAGCCTGTTGAGCTAGAGAGGTGCTTGGGCATCTTGTTGGTTCAGGGGACTTGGGCATTGAAGTAGTGTTCCCCAATCAACTTTAGGCAATTTAGTTGTTCCTGCAATGCTGGACCTCCTGGTTGGAGGAGGGTCATCTGATCCAGATGCAGTTGGACTTTGCCATGGCAGTGGCATATGGCAATCACTGGGGAGCAGCCATTAATTTCTCTAACACGAGAAGCAGTGTGGATCCTGCCCTGAATAAAACTTGATGTTCCAGCCTTCTTCGCCATTTACATCCCAAGTGTGGTCTATTGGCATGCAGATTTTCCCAACTGGCAGTGCCTGGGCCCAGGGGAGTGGTCTCTGCCCCTGTTCCAGGACCTGTCACAGGTGTGCAGACCTCCTGGCCTCTGTGTTTATCAACAAACTAGACAGGATTCCAGGAACAGGGGTCCTCTTGCGGTAGCAGTGGATGCTCTAAAGACCTGGTGGGATCAGTACCCCCTGATCTATGTTATTTCTCCCCTTAAACTCCTTCCTTGTTTGCTCCTCAGAATGTGATGGGAGGGCATTGCAGTGATCCCAACAGCTTTGATCTGGACCAAGTAGATGTGGTACTCTGATGTGATAAGACTCTTGCCAGAAGTTTGTGCTGATCTTCTGTTTCAAGGACTGATTTACTACCCTGCTTCATGGGTGCTGTCTTTATTAGCTGTCTTTATTAGCATTGTTGTTGTTTCTACCTAAGGTAGTTTTGGCTTTTCACCTCAGTCAGGACATTTTCTTCCCTCTGACTGCAGTTCATTGGATGGATCAGTTATTTAGATCTTCCTCCATTGCTTGGATGCACTCCAGGCGTCAAGAGTTTATCTCACCGCCACGACTTGCTTTAAAAAGACTGACTTTGTCATTCGTGACGTTCCTTCCCCATAAGGGTGAACCAGCTTCTCATTCCACCATTTCTTGTTGGCTCAGACAGACCTTCAAGCTAGTTGTCTTAAAGGGTAGCTCCACTTTCATGGAGGAAAAAGGTATATTCAAATGCTACGCAAGCCATATTGTAATTTTAAGGATATTTTTAAATTATTACCTTTCCTTTTCAATCTGTAATTGTTTTTTATAATAGATTATGTTTTTACATGAAATCCAATGGCAACTGTAAGATGTTGGGATGATTATGGTCAAGTGGTGTATGCGTTTTTAGGAACACCATTTCAGACTGTATTTTTAAGGGCATGACAGCCCAATTTTATTTAAAGGAAACAAAGTTCCCAGAAAATAACAGCAAGCTTCCCTCGCAGGGGGTTCCACCATCACTGTATAACAAACTTCACCCTCCTGGCTCGCTCACTCTTGCTTACTTAAACTCCCTCCTGGAGTTTACTTGCTCAGCTTTGTGCTGCTCGGTCTCGGGCCACATCTGCCTCCTGCAGACATGCACACTCAGACTGCCACCTGCAGCCTTAGACTCCTAGAGACCACCTGTGTCTCTCTCATGGAGCTGTCTTCACATGAAGCCCTCCCGCCTCCTAGACCAAGCCATCTGCCTGTAGGGTGGAGCTGTCTCCAAGTGCGAGCCCTGAGCGCTCTTCCTGAGATGCATATGAATCCAGCCCACAGGTGTGCAATTATCATGCCTGTCTTTGCAAAAACCAGGCTGAAGGTGCTAGTCTACTTGTGTGAAATAACTCTGCACTAAGATGCAAATTGGGTTTATGACAACCTCTGCAATAAAAATTTCATTTTTGGTGAGATAGTCCCCAAGTGTTAATCTTTTCTAAAGGGATGCATACACTGCAACTTTTCTCATCTGAACCCCAGGTGCATCCACTGACTATAATGAACTAGTCACTCCCATTCAGAACCACTCTGCACAAGGTATGATCAAGAAAAATTATGTTCTTTTAGAGCAGAAACGGATAGTAATCTGCAACAAACTTTTTCACCACTTCCTTACTGGGCAAATATACCCCCTTCCTGCCCAGGCAAAAATTTCAGCTTTCAGCACTGTCGTGCTTTGAATGACAATTGTGTGGTCGTGCGACGTGGCTCCCAAACAAAATTGACGTCCTTCTTTTCCCACAAATAGAGCTTTCTTTTGGTGGTATTTGATAATTTCTGCTTTTTTTTTTTTTTTTTGCACTATAAACAAAAAAACTGACAATTTTGAAAAAAAAAAACTTACTTTTTGCTATATAAATATCCCAATTTAAAAATAAAATAATTTTTTTTCTCAGTTTAGTCCAATACGTATTCTTCTACATATTTTTGGTAAAAAAAAATCGCAATAAGCGTATAGTGATTGGTTTGCGCAAATTTTTTTTTATTTTTTTAATATTGTGACTGCGACATTATGGCAGACACATTTTTGGGACCATTCACATTTCTACTGCGAACAGTGTTAAAAATATGCACTGATTACTGTATAAATGTGACTGGCAGGAAAGGGGTTAACACTAGGGGGCGAGGAAGGGGTTAAATGTGTTCCCTATTAGTGATTCTTACTGTGTGGGGGAGGGGGCTGACTGGGGGAGGAGACCGATAGTTGTCCCTAAGTACAAGGGACACACCATCGGTCTCCTCTCCCTAGCAGGACGTGGATCTCTGTGTTTACACACAGAGATCCACGTCCCTGGCTCTGTGACAGAGTATCGCGGCCGCCAGGCGCGCGCATTGGCACCCGCGTGACATGGCGGGCACAGCTTTTCACCGATGCGCGGCGGCGCGCATCGTGGAAGTCAACAGATGGACGTCCTCCCGGCAGGAAGTCGCCGCGCTGTAGACGTCTTTTGTCTATAGCATGGGCGCCAAGTGGTTAAAATCCTTGTACATTGATCATGAAGAAGGGATTTTGTTTTTGTTTTTTGTTTTTTTGTTTGTTTTTTTTAACAGAAATATGTCAGCAGAATGGCACGGCTGGGCACATCAACGTACAGGTACGTTGCCCTTTAAGAGCCCGGTCGCGAGCATGGCGACGCGCTCGCGACCCGGTCCTGAGCTCTGTGACTGCGCTCGTGGGACCCGATCGCCGCCGGTGTCCCGCGATCGGGTCACAGAGCTGAAGAACGGGGAGAGGTGAGTGTAAGCAAACCTTTCCCCGTTCTTCTCCGTGGCATGTCAGTGATCGTCTGTTCCCTGTCATCGGAACAGACGATCAGTGACGTGTAACGTGTAGCCACGCCCCTACAGTAAGAATCACTTCTTGGAGTACACTTAACCCCTACAGTGCCACCTAGAGGTTAACCCCTTCACTGCCAGTGAAATTTTCACAGTAACCAGTGCATTTTTGAAAATGACAATAGTCTCAAATGCGTCAAAAGTGTCCGATGTGTCCGCCATAATGTCGCAGTCACGAAAAAAATCACTGATCGCCGCCATTATTAGTTAAAAAAATAAATAAAATTTTTTGATAATTGCAAACTACCCCCTGTTTTTTGTAAATGCTATAACTTTTGCACAAACCAATCAAACGTTGCTTGCGATTTTTTTTTTTTTTTTTTCTTTACCAAAAATATGTAGAAGAATACGTATCGGCCTAAACTGAGAAGGAAAAGTTTTATATATATATATATATATATATATATATATATATATATATATATATATATATATATATATATTTTTTTTTTTGGGGGGGGATATTTATTATAGCAAAAAATGTTGAATTTTTTCAAAATTGTCGCTCTATTTTTGTTTATAGTGCAAAAAATATAAACTGATCAAATACCACCAAAAGAAAGCTCTATTTGTGGGGGAAAAAAGGACGCCAATTTTGTTTGGGAGCCACGTCGCAAGACCGCACAATTGTCAGTTAAAGCGACACAGTGCCGAATCGCAAAAAGGGGCCTGGTCCTTTAGCTGCATATTGGTCCGGGGTGTAAGTGGTTAAGGATTAAGTGCCACCATTTCTGTCAGGGCACACTCTACTAGATCTGTAAGTGTCTCTTGGGCTGTTTAGCATCAGGCGAATGTTTCTCTAGTTTGCAAGCCTGTCGCCTGTTCACACTTTCTTCAAGTGTTATCAGTTTTTAAGGCTTCATGTCATTCCAGCTTCTGGCGTAAGGTCCTTCAGGCAGCTCTTTTGTTTTTATGGGCCAGTTGTGTTTGTTGCCCACCTCTCAGCTGGACTGCTCTTGGACATCCCTGCAGTACAAGACTTCCTATGTCCCTCGATGGACAAGAGAACATTTTTGTACTCCCTGTATTATAATTTTCTTGGAGTTCATTGAGGGATACGAATCCCACCCCTCCATGTCCGATCATGCTCTTGGTGCTGCTTCGCCACAAAACTGAGGCATGCCTATCCGGGGTTGGCCTATGTCGTCTTCCTTTTTTTTTTTCCCTTTGTCCAATCATTCTGTAGGTGGCTGTATAACAGAACATTAAATTACTTCCTGTGTCCCTCCAGTGGACTCCAAGAAAAGGATTTTATGGTGAGTACAAATATTCTATTATTCCCAGCAAACAAATAAAACCAGTGCCACAGCTATGTATAACGCCTTGTGGACATTTGATTTCCTTCACTCAGTGGAATAATTCCTATGCAAGAATCTGATCATGAACTTTTCTGAACATCTTTGTTTTCACTTTGCTGCATATGGCCTGTATTAGCTGAAGAAACATTGGCTAGCTAAGTTGTACATCAAAACAAATGATTTAACATCAATAACTGTTTTACCTTTCTCAGGGGTACAGTCTCTGCTGGGGAGGGTCTGGGTACTGAATCAAAAGAACCCAGTCAGTCCAGAGATGACAACTTTGATGCTTTTCGTCAAAGAATGATGTCTATGTACAAGCAAAAAATTTCAAAATAAGTTGGTAAGTTAAGTTTATTGTAATAAAATTTATTTTTGCTACAGGTTGAGTCTCGTACACAGAAAAGTCTAGTGAATTGGGGTCTGTGTGCCGTATAAAAACCATTAAGATTCCCTTAATGTTAAACAGGCTAGACCATAAGGAAAATATGATTGGGGGCTCTGGGTCAGAAAGACATTTATACATTACATCCCCTTTTTTTTGTCGGTCAAACAGCATATATGTCTTGCACGCAGGAAAAAAAAATGACATGGAACATGAATACCAATAAGTATCTTAAGGTTTCTACAACTGTAGAGTGAAATTTCTTGATGCCTTGGAGCACAAAGTTAAAGTGAACCTGTGCCTAAACTATGGACATTAAAGTGTCTACATATTAAGCAGTAAAAGTTTTTAAACAAAGTATTCCTTTTCCTTCTAGTAGAGCTGCACGATTCTGGCTAAAATAAGAATCACTATTTTTTTGCTTAGAATAAAGATCACGATACTCTCGGCGTAACATCCTCTTTCACACTGTACAAAAAAGGGCTAATTTTCCTTTTTTTTTTTTAAAACTCATTAAAGTGTATTGTTTCAAAAATAATTGCGTTTAAAAGACTGCTGCGTAAATACAGTGTGACACAAAATATTGCAACAACCGCCATATTCTCTAGGGTTCCTGCTTAAAAATATATATATGTTTGGGGGTTCCAAGTAATTTTCTAGCAAAAAATACAGATTTTTAACTTGTAAGCAACAAATGTCAAAAGGTTTAGTCTTTAAGTGGTTAAACTGCCCTCATCTACAGATGGAATTTCATTCCTTTGATCTAAGAACAAAATGTTTCTTTGTTTATAGTTATCTCAAATGTTGAGATAAACTTGGCAGGTTGCCTGGATTTTTATTTTATTTTTTTTCAGAAGTGAGCAGAGAACTCTGCACTAGTTGCATAGATTTGGGAAATGCTGTTTTAAGATCAGGAGGGGGGGTAGAATCGCGATTGATTCTTTAACGATTAATCATGCAGCTCTACCCTCTATCTACATGTACTGTAGATGTTCTCAAAAAAGACTCTACAGTTGGTTTCTTAAAGCTTAGTATTGAGAATTTATTGTTGAGAGCGGAGGGGAAAAGCCCACAACTCACCAATATGGTAACCCAAACTACAAATCCCTCTGAATGAATGGTACTTTAAAGAGTAAATGTATATAAAAAAATATAATTTTATTTCAAAGTTGTGAATGCCCTTTAAACGGTTTAAAATATTACATACATAAAATTGGTTAAAAGGAATTGGATGCAATTGAAATACAAATGACCATTTTGGACAGTCGACATACAGATTTGATGTAGACTGACAGCCCAACGTTTTTTATTTATTTTTTATTGTTTTTCAATAAATAAATAAAAAAACAGTACAAATGTTTTTGTAAGTAAACATACAGTGGACTACATAATATGTAGAAACAGGCTTTACATATTCATGAACATATCAACAACCCAAGAGTCTCTGCAACTGTCTCTTCTGCAGTATGCAAAGACCCATGTGGAACCAACATAATACGGCATATATAAACACCCAGTGAATGTTCAGAAAAGCCTTTTGAAATGAGACATGTCTGAGAACTAAAATAAAAACAAAACTACTTAAACATTACCCGGGTACAATACTTTGAACTATGAGAGATAAATGCTGATTTCAATCTCTATCATAACATATGAAATGGCTACTAATAGGCCCCTTTCACACTGGGGCGTCGGCGGTTAAGCGCCGCTATTTTTAGCGGCACTTTGCAGTTGTTTTTGCGGAGGTATTCGGCCGCTAGCGGGGCACTTTTAACCCCCGCTAGCGGCGGGAAAAGGGTTATAACCACCCGCAAAGCGGTGGTTCGGCCACGCTGCCCATTCATTTCAATGGGCAGGAGCGGTGGAGGGAGCGGTATACACACTGCTCCAAAGATGCTGCTAGCAGGACTTTTTTTTAGCATCCTCCCAGCGCACTTCTCCAGTGTGAAAGCCCTCAGGCTTTCACACTGGAGTGAAAGGAGCGGCGCTTTGCAGGCACTATTTTTAGTGTTTTTTTATAGTGCCTGCAAAGCACCTCAGTGTGAAAGGGGTCAATTACATATAAAAAGAGAACCCTATAGAGACCCTAGTCACTCATTGGTATCTCCTGTGAATAGTACATCCACTATTCCACATATCTCTAAACTTTTTTTTTTTTTGGTCCTTAACGGTATATTTCCAGCATTCAGCCTCCATAATATTATCCACTTCCCTTTTCCAAGCAGATAGTCTGGGGCAAGTGGATTGTTTCCAAAATCTGGAAATGAGAATCCTTGCAGCATTTAATAAATGAGGTATTGCACTTCTTTTATAAGCCTTTATGGAAGATGGAATCCCAAGAAATAAAAGATGGAACGGGGAGTTTGTGTTTAGTCTAAGACAGGGATATGCAATTAGCGGACCTCCAGCTGTTGCAAAACTACAAATCCCATCATGTTTCTGCCTCTGGGTGCAATGCTTGTGGCTGTCAGTTTTGCTAGACCTCATGGGACTTGTAGTTCTGCAACAGCTGGAGGTCCGCTAATTGCATATTCCTGGTCTAAGGGAAAGTTTTTGTATCCCAGGGACAATGGCGTCCCAGAATACTCTACTCTAAACTTAGAGCAGGACCACTAAATGTGGGGGGGATGTGCCTCATGGTCCCCCCCACATTTGGTGGTCTTGCTCTAAGTTCAGAGTATTCTGGGACGCCATTGTCCCTGGGATACAAAAACTTTCCCTTAGACCAGGACCAGGTCATCTGGTCATAAATTTAAAGGAGGATTCCCTAATGTAATAGGGCACCATCGAGCAGTTTCCTAGTATCGATTTTATACATTTGTGAAAGTAAATGTCAGGGATCAGAAAGATGTCTACACATAGATTCAAATGTTTTAAGACTAGTCACTGGGTGTGGGTTATGATCCAGTTTGGAAATTAAATCTGTCAGTTGGCAATATTTCCAGGTCATAAAGGAAGGGTACCATTATAGGGATTGCAAAACCGTAAGGGGCAATAAAGTTCCTTGAGGGGCCAGCTTCCCGCATGTTGTATCGCCACGTGCTCCCTATAATTGGAAGAATCCACATTTTTCACAATTCAGAGGGGCATATAATGATTAGTCCTATTCAACCTATCCCAGCGACTCTAGGTCGATCTAGTTAAGAGTGAAGTACAGTTTGAGAGACCCCCTGAATGTGTGAGGTATCCACAGGGCCCAAGCCAGATTCCTACCCACAAACTCGTTTTGAGATTTAACACAGCTTTTTCTTCAGGGGTAAAAAAAAAAAAAAAAAAAGTCAAAACATAGTTATCTACAATAGAAAAGATATTAGAAACAGGTAATTTTTTTTCTAAAAGCTTAGAAACATCTGCTGTGTGTTTTTACATTAGAGGGCTTGCAGGCTGCCAAGATTCTGTTTTCCTTCTAAAGTAAAGAGGGAAGAAGAGATGATCGCAATGCTTCTGCTGTGAAATTTAACAAATTTCTCCACAATGTCCATTCATAACTGAGCTTTGTTTATGATCCTTTAGTCTATGAATGAACAGAGCTTTTGTCTCCTGTCCATTCATCTTCAGTGCAGCTGCGGTTGCAGGGAAAGGGACTGGGGAATCTGTGTCCTCAGTCCCTTTCCCTGTCTCAAAGGGGAGATGTTGGGGGTCTGTTTAGACCCCTGATATCTCACCAAAGTTCCCAACAGGGCTGATGAAAAATAAAGAATTTGTAAAAGGTTAAATTTAAAAAATAAAATAAAACCCTGACAAAAAATTTAATAAACATAAACTACTGAACAGTCCACGCCTAATCAGTGCTGCATATTGGTGCCACTGTCACATGGCATTAAAGTATCAGTATTGGCGAGTACTTGAAAAAACAAAATATCGGTACTTGTGCTCGGTCTTAAAGTGGTATCGGTGCAACCCTAGTAAGATGCCTAATTCGTGCCCCTAGAGACCCTTAAGGTGCTTCTTGGATGTTGGGCCCCTTTATGTGGCTAGGCTGTGAAAGTCTCACGTGGTATCGCCATACTCCTGGAGGAGCTGCAGAATGTTTTTTGGATTGTAATTCTAAGTATGCCTATGCGGTGTTTAGAAATATCTTCTTAATTGACAACTTTGTGTTAATTTTTTTTTTTAACACAAAGTTGTCAATTAAGAGGAAAGCATTTTTTTTTTCTCTTAATTGACAACTTTGTGTTTAAAAAATAAATAAATAATTCTTTCCTGCATTTTACATGTTTTCCAAATGCCTTGAGGTGTTTTTCTTTCCAAATATAGTCCTTTCTGCATGTTTCCACTATTGCGGTGTTCAAAAAAAAATGATAGGCAGGAAATAAGATGTGCAATTTATGCCCCTAGAAAGCCTTAAGGTACTCCTTGAATTTTGGGCTTCTCTGTGGGGCTAGGCTTGGAAGTGTTTCACACATGGTATCGCCCTACCCGGGAGAAGTAGCAGAATGTGTTTTGGGGTGTAATCAAAAAGTGTGTGTGTGTGTGTGTGTGTGTGTGTGTGCATGGGAGATTTTAATTTGTTAAAGTAACTTTGCAGGAAAATAAATATTTACGTTCATAATTTCCCAAAGAATTATGGCAAAAAAGTAAATTTTCAAAAAACTCAGAATACATTCTGGTCTAAATTTTATGACAAAAGCTAACAGGCCAACATACGTGTTGGTGCCTCGAATGTTAGATCTGTTCCTGGGTATATTTGACCCACTGATTACAAAAATGGCACCAATTTTCCGTATCTGCTCTAATTTTTGAGATGCAGCATTAATGCCATATACTACTCTTCACTCTGGTTACCCATCAAAAATCAGGATATAAATCTAGCAAAATATGTCATGATGGCCTGGACTGGAAGAGGGTGAAACTATCTCAAATTGAAGTGGTTAAAGTGCTTTTAGTACTTGTTTAGAATATGTAAATACTTGAGTATGCATAGTCTTGGCACAGGTTCACTTCATCATTGTCATTGAAAAGATTGAAGTATAAACTATATTTCTATTTTGAAAGACAGAATATCTTTCTTGATTTCTTGTGCAAAAATATCACATGGTACATACACAGCTTAGATGAGTTCCATGTAAAATGCATGCATGTTTTCTTCTTGATTGCTTTTATTTCATAGATCTCTGCTTGAGTACGTTTTGTATCCTCTTTGGCAACTCCATAAATAAAGAATATAATACAAAATGTTCCGTGGACATTGACAAGATGGTTTGAATCAATTAGGGCTTATTTTCTAAGGAATCTTTTAGGTCACTTGTGTTTTTTGCACAACCTGTTTGAAGGTAAGGTGACCTAATGGCACTCACTGTGCACTTTTTTTTTTCCTCACACTGGAGCTTTTCAAGCCCACAGTGGGGTATAATGGAACGCCCAACAGAATTTGAAACTGATTTGGGAACCATTGTCTTAGAGTGCTGCGATTTGCTCAGAACCTGCACTTTATTGTTTGCAGTTTTGTGCTGGACAATTGAGGTCATGTGGTAAATTAGCGCTTGAAAAAAGTATTAAATGTATGTTTGCTTTAAACACCAGATGTACACCCGCGCCTATAAAAAAAAAAATTTTTGGCCTAGAGCTTTTTTTCAGTGATTGAGACCACTTTTCAATTGAGTTCAAATTGCACAGTGTTTTTCCTCTTGTTTAGGCTTTTATTCTTCAGTACTCATTTGTTGAGGCTGTCTAAAATATAATTTTTTTTTTTGCCTGCAATTCTGCAAGATTCTTTCATGAAATGTTTGCAGATGTTTTCGGGCATTATAAGATTTATCTACCCCCTTTTTTTTTTTCTTCCTCTTGGGAGTTGTGAATGCCATAAGTTGCCATCATGGTTTGGTATTGAGTGCACAATTCAACAGCCATATTTAATTACAACTTTTTTTTTCCTTTTTAAGACTAGTCTGCAAACAGAACTCCTCATTGTGTGTGAAAACACGTTTGTTTTTGCTATTACAGGAAAAGGACCATTTTATGTCCTCCCCTGAGTCATGCGCTGTATCTGCCTGAGATGTGCAGATCTCCACAATACAGCAGTGCGAGGACATAGACTAGTAGCTGATGTTTAATGGAGCGTATGTTACTTTGGGAAAAGAGTCTAGGCTCCACCAATGGTAAAAATCAATAGGAAGGTATAGTAAATGGAGACTGTCACAATCCCATATGCATACATAAACTATATGCAAGGGAAAACTAAACTAGTATCCAATGCATGTGTTCCTCATGTCCTGAGCAAGAACATTTGAGTTAACATGCCCTTTAAAATTTTCATGTTATGTCTCCAGTGCTATTTTCTTTTGTCTTAAATTAAGCAGGTCACTCATTTCTGTGGAAGTATACAAAGTTTTCAGACCTTTACATTTTATTAACTCTTTACAGGTTCAAGTGCAAAGGGTATTTTTTTAATTAACTTTTTATCCCGTCCAAAGAACCTGGTAAATTTGTCTTTTTTATACTTTAAGCAATAGTGACAATGCTTACTTAATCTTTAAAGTGTTTTTTTTAAACCAGGATGGTGGTCATTTTTACATCAGTTTTTGCTTTACCTGGAGATATGTGGCCCGTATCGCACAGGACTTTGCACGTGTGATAATGTTTTGGTGCCAGAATTTTTTTTTTTTTTTTTGTCATTGGACAATATTTCAGAACATAATGAACACTATAAGCCTTGCATCATTCAGTCTTACTTTGCCTTTTTAATGGCAAAAAAATCTCTTGGAGGCTTGGTGTGGTCATTTTGTATTTGTTGAGTTTGTTTTCTGCATTGAAGTATTCACATTTTTTTTTTTTTCCTTTCAATTTTGCAGGCTCGCCAGGACTACAGAAATCCATGACTTTAAATTTCTTTCTGTGTATTCTGGGTCTGACTTTGCGACCCTGTAGCATAGTGTGCAGACCAGAATAATCAGTGTCTGCTTGTAACTTTTTTATTTTTCCTTCTTGTGTACAAAGTGATAGTGTATGTTTGTTTTTGTTTATTTCTTTTTTTATTTTCTTTTTCATTTTTTTGATTCTGCAGAAAAGGGGTCTTCCTATTTTATGTTTTATCTTAAGAAAATTGATTTTAAAATGTACAATGGTTTGCTTGGTAATAAAAATGTCAGTAGCCTTTTCATTTGCTGTTCATAATACATATTTCACAGTGATTTCCACTATTTTATTTGAACGAGGTCCTCTGCTTCACACTTCTGCCTAATACTAGGCTGCACTTACTTTGTGGGCCCTTTTTTAAATTTAATGCTACAGGAAAAGCATAATGTTATCAACAGTACTAGCTAGGGTAGTGGGTTTCCTTTCACAGGAAAAAATTGTGTTCTAGTAGTGCCAGACAGTGGAAGGGGCTCTGGTCTGTGCTATTCGGAGGTAACCTTTTTCTCAACGTGGAAATGTTTCTTAAATGTAAGTAAATGAATTTTAAGTTATGAATTGACGTTAGACATATGTATTTTATTTGCTGGCAATAAAAAAATGTGTTATTCATCAACGCCTGTCCTGCACCCAAATCTGACACGGGTGCTCTTCTAGACAAAGCTTTAATTTATGATTGTCCGATGTAGACCTTTGTCACATTACTACAGAATATTAAGTGTTTTGCCACAATTTGTGGTCACCTGCAGTTTACCTTATTTCTCCACTACAGGTAAACGGTTGGGCACAAATAAGTGAATGAAGCCAGCTTACACTACTGTAATGGAGTCTAACTGAATAGACTGCCAAGGGGACTGTCTTTGCTTTTCAAACATATCTGAGGGGAACCTGATGGGACATGGTATTGAAAAATAGCAGATATAACTCGGAGGGAGAACTATTCAAAGCATACTTGTTAAAGGGCCAGTCAGACCAGAAAATGCTATTCTAGTTTATAGCCAGTTTTTTTTTTTTTTTTTTGTGGGTAAGGATTTAGAACCCCTGTCAAGTTTGTCCATAGCAGCAACAGACAAAAGTTAAAATGCTTTTCTTAATCGTACATCACAGAACTCGTGACTACTTGGGGTTGCGCTGCCACATTCAAGCAAATGGACAGTGTCAGGAATAACCCCTCAAATCTCGGCTAAACCTGAGTTATTGGCTAGTTTCCCTAAGAGATCAATGTGTCTACAGATGTCCCTCCTGAAGATTTTCTTTCAGAGGTGTAGTTAGAAATAGGCCACTAAATCAAACACCCCTATTGGAGTAGAAGAGGGTTTCATTGGGATTGGTCGCTCCGGCCAAGAGTCGCTGTACTCGGACCCTACATGCGTGAATGGTGGAAGACCTGTAATATTGGCAATTGGAGCAGGATTCTGTGGACAACGATATTCAGTGTTACAATGTATCCATTTATCTCGCTGGCAGAGTGTTTTTTTATAGGTCCAGGCAGTGATCACACTGGAGTTGTCATTTTACGCTTGGGCATCAGTTTGCTGACTCTAGGACTCAAACACGTGCATTCACAGGCTCTTGGTACACCACTATGCAGAACTAGTCCAGCAATTCGGCAGCACACTGCTACAGTCCTGCACAGCTTACAACAGCCTCACCATTAGGTGCCAGGCATAGCAAGCATTGGGGCACTTGTTCTATCTTGGTGTAACTGCCCACAAAGGTGTTCTGGCTTAGGCGAACACTCCTCTCAGCTGGTTAGCTGCTACATTTACTGGTTACACAGGCAGAGAGATGTGGGGGAAGGACGATGGGGTGGGATTCCAAATTCCTCAATCAGGTAGGCAGGGCCCCTCGCCCCGCAATGGCTCCCAAAGTGTCCGTTCTGAATGTGTTTTTTGTTTATTTCCCCCATCATGTCTTGGAAAGTAAAGGGAGCAATGTTCTGCAGCTGTTTGTGGCATCTGCACTCTGGCGTTTTTGGTTTGGAAAGCCTGGGGCACAAGCATCCCTTTTGCGGGAGGCTGAGGTATCAGAGAAAAAGAGGAGGAAGAGGAAGTTGTTGAGGATTGGTAATCCTCTGTAGATGAGCCCTTCCAGGAGGAGTCTCAGGGCCCAGAGCTGTTGCAGACACACACAAGACCATGGTGGGCTTCCTGGCAGATGTGCAAAAACTTTTACTAATGCTGGAATTCTCTTTCCCTAAAGTTAATGATTTTAGGTCCTGGTGGCCACAGGAGAATCCCAGGTCCTTGTAATTGCACCCTTACCTGTAGGAAGAGATGTATGGATGCTGTGTGTCATGCCCAGTTTGACTCCCTAGCTTTTCAGCCCAATATCCTTTCAATATACATTTCCCAAGTTATAACAGATAGATGTTCAGGCCTCTACGGATGCGAGTTTTGGGGGGAAGGGCGTGTAGTGGGGTTCCCCCTTGTTCTCGTTCTGGCTTTTGGGCATGTTTGCTTTGTCTGTGTTGCCCACCCCTCATGTTAAGTGCTTTGTGACGTGCCAAGTAGTCATGAATATGTCTTCTGTATCCTGTGATGTGTGTTTAAGAAATTTTTTTGGTTTATTTGTAAAATTATCCTTTTCTTGAAGTACGTCAAAGGACACATGGATCCCTCCCCTCTTGTATGTTCTTTGCTTGCTACAAAACTGAGGCTTGGTTGAGCTTGGAGGGGGTTATGCCTGGGTGGGTGTTCCTGCCCTTTTTGGTTCATGTCCAGTCACCTGAAAGTGGCAGCATAGTAGTCATGAATATAAAGTCCTGTGATGTACTTGGAGAAAAGTTTTTTTTTTTTTTTTTTTTTTCCCAAGCGAACCAAAAAACTATATACGTTTTTAGGTTGGGGAATGTAAAAACCTCTGTCGGCTCTTTGTCTCCATGATACAGATTCTCTTTCTCCATCTCCATGTCTGGTAAAACTGTTGCCACAGTTTTGCTACAGTTACTACTATTTGTGACCTTGTTCTGATGAGAATTTCTTCAAGTCATTATCTGGGGGAAAAGTGAAGTTGGAACAAGAAACAAGGTCACAAATTCTAAGTCCTTTATGCCTATTGCTTTAGGATCCGTGTGATGGCTAGCATTTCATAGAATGTGAGGGCAACTGTGTCAGTCCCCGCCTGGTGTACTTGCATGCTTCTTATATGACCAAGAGGATGCTACCTATGTTGAAATTTGCTTTTTTGTTTAAACTGTAACCTAGTCATAAATTCATGAAATAAAGCATGTTGGTAGTAACCCGAGTAGTGTTTTTATTTGTTCAGAACAGTATATTTAGCCTTGTTCTTCTACGATATTCCTGATTCTTTAAACGTTTTTTGTTTTTTTTTGCGCTTGGACTTTGTTCTTGCCCAATGTTCGTTTAAACAAGTTATAGGGCAACTCCAAAAAAATATAGCATTTTGCAACATGTCATATTGTGATTAAAATTATCTTTAGTTTCTCTTATCGTCCATGGACTGACGCAGCTCTCATACTGATTACATGTGGGTATATGTCCCTGCTCGTAGGAGAAGACCTAGGCAGAATGTTAGAGGTTAAAACATTCTAGAACAAGCCAGAGATGAACAGCCCCGCCCAGGGGGGCGGTCCCTCCGGACATTACCCTTCCACCTGCAGCTAACAGCCTCAGTTTTTTTCTGCCTAGCAGAAGGAGAAGACATGGCTCTCTCAGGAGCCAGTCTCCTGGAAGATTTTACTTTTTAAATTTTATTCCTTTGGGAATTTTATTATTTTATTTTTGAGACCTTCAATCAACTGTTGGCTGGGCAACAGGTTGGGTACACTGGTATCCTCGTAGTCTTCCCTGTCCGACCATCGAGCGTGCTGATCCTCGCCTTGTGTGCGTGAGACTCAGTTCACGACATACCCCATGGCTCCAGAGGTGGCCGGGTTGCTTTCATGCTCCCGCGGTCCTCTCAAGATCAAACAGTACCTACTGTATCTTTCGCGGTGGACCGGGCCGACAGCTACGCAGTACGACTCTGTGATGGGTCTGTCTGAAACAAGCCAGTGGGTCCCTCTATTGGCACCGGGAGTATTCTCCAAGATGCTTGCGGGACAGGTAAGTAGTCTCTCCTGCTGCAAGGTGAGTACATGCTGGCTGTGTTTCTGTGTGTGGGGGGTTCTCCCTGTCTCCCCCGTTATGCTGCTCTCTGCACCCTGTTGTACTGTGTGGGGTTGCTTGGGGGGTCACTCTGCCTTGGGGGGGGGGCTGCTCCATGACTGTTATTTTGCTTGGGGAAGTGTTCTGGGGGACTGGCTGTTTTTTTTTTTTTCTGTGCGCCATGGCGCGGTGTTTTATTTTTAAAAAAGTGCGCCATTGGCGGCCATTTTGCTGGGGCCTAATACAGTTATACTGGTGCCCGGCGGCCATTTTCTTGTAGCTGCGGCACTTTTAGTTTTGTTTTCGGCCTCTAGCAGCGCTGCTGAACGGCGCGAAATGCACACATCCTCACATATTCTTCACCTCAGGCTGCACCCGCACTACAGCGTGACTCATACAGCGGTACCGAGCGGTCCCTAGGGGTGGTGAGTACTCCAGGTTTCCCCTCCTCAGCACCAGCACGGCCTGTGGGTGGGCTGTATTATTCACTGTAATGGTGAATAAGGTCTCAGAGGGTGGCAATATTGGAGTCTGGTTCACCTGTTTCTTCACACTGTTGGAGACAACTGGCAGTGCTCCTCCACCTGCGGTCCTTAGGGACCAGTTGTCGGCAGTCCTGGAATCATTAATCTGACCAGGAGGAAGCAGTGTGTGAGCGCAAGGGAGCGAAAAAGCCCCGCTCCCCACTTTTTTCCACCAAAAAAAAAGGGTGTGCGCTGATTCAGATATGGGCCTAGCCACTACCGCTCAGGACCCTAGCTCTGAATATATTTGATGGTTTTGAACAGGACATTCCTTACAAGGAAGACTCCAGTTCTGTGTCAGTAAATGACAGGGCGCTTGTTTTGTGCACTCATTGATGCAGTGAGGGACACTCGCAAGCTAAATGCTGCGGATGTAGAACCTCGGGTGGACAGTCTCCTCTGGTTCCTTAGGGCCAGGCCTTCTAAAAAGTTTTTTTTTTTTTTTTTTTTCCATATGTTCCTTTCTTTGACCAGCTCATTGATAAGGTAGGGGGGAAAAGCCGCAGAAGACTTTTATGGTCCTGTGGCGTTTGTCTATCAGATACCCCTTGAAGATGCCCTACTTAAAACGTGGGCTTCTCCCCCAATGGTCGACATTGCAGTCGCCCGGTTGAACAAGGCCACCATTCTCCCGGTGGAGGGGGCTCCTGCATTTAAGGACCCCACTCACAGGAGGCCAGAAGTGGTGAGTAGAGCCATGTTTGCCTTGTTGGGGTCCGCCCTACGGCTTGTGGTAGTGGCGACCCTTGTGTCTCCAACACTTACGGGATGGGCAAAAAATGTTTGCACCAAACTGTACAGGAGCATGATCTTCTTCCAGACACTATTGCTCTGGCCCGCAGATGGTGCAGGGCCGGGTTTATGTGGCGACGCCACGTTTGACGCGGCCCCTTATAACTCAGGGCCTCTGTCTTGACGGTGGTATTGCGTTGTCTGATCTGGTTGAAATGCTGGTCTGCTGACTTGGCTTCTAAAAAGCCTCTGAAGGATTTACCATTTAAAGGTGATAGGCTTTTCGGTGTTGCGCTGGATGACATCATCAAGGATGTCACGGGAGGTAAGAGCACTGTTCTTCCTCAAGCTAGCAAGGGTAAGGAGGCCGCCGTAAGCAGGGTCCTTCCTTTCCAGCAAAAAGGAGGTTTTTTCGTCGGTCAACGGGGAGGCCCTCCCAGACTGACAGCGGTACGGCTGGTGGACACGTGCGCCCCTGGGTGCGTATGCCGAAGGAGCCGGCTCCCTAGCCCGCCTCTGCGTGAAGTCTTGCCCCCACCTGACTCTGGGGTAGGGGTCAAGACTTTGCAGGTCCACGGATCAATGGACCTCCCGGATCTCCTACCGGTGGGTGTGCGAGGTGATCACCTCAGGTTACAGGATAGGTTCTGTTCCTAATACCAGACAGATTCTTCCCTCGAATCTTCCTCTCCTTCCTGCCCGTCAGGCGGCCCTATGGGGCCTATCCAGGTTTGAGGTCCAGAGTGATTGTGCCGGTTCCGTCACAGGAGAGGTTTCAGGGATTCTACTCGAATTCGTTTGTCGTCTTAAAAAAGGGACGGGGTTCGGCTTATCTTGGACCTCCAGGTCCTGAATGCCTTCGTGATAGTGCAAAAGTTCCGCATGGAATCTATTTGCACGGTGGTCAGTACACTCCGTCAAGGGGATTTTCGGGCGACCTTGGACATCAAGGACGCCTACTTGCATGTTCCGATCTGCGCTTGCAATCGGCGAAGTCCACTATCAATTTGCGGCTCTTCCTTTCGGCCTAGCCTCGGCACCGAGGGTGTTCACAAAGGTGCTTGTGCCGGTTCTAGCTTACTGAGACAGCAAGGCATTGGACGATCTTCTTCTCAGAGCAGGAAATGGCTCAGAATTAGAAGACAGGGTGACTATTGTCAGTCAGACCCTCAGGGACTTCGGGTGGCTCCTAAACATTCAGGAGTCAGTCCGGGTCTCGACTCGAGATTTGAAGTATCTCGATCTGATTCTGGACTCCTTGGAGGCAAAGGTATTCCTACCTCCGGGGAAGCTACTGACGCTTCAGTCTGCAGTGTGGATGCTGACATCCCAAAAAATGGTTGTCAATCCGTTTTTGCATGGGAGTCCTGGGACTCATGGTGACCTCTTTTCGAGGCCGTTCAGCAATGCCCTGGTGTGTGATTGGGCATACAGAAGGAGATCTTGTTCCCTTGGGACAAATCCCCGGTGTCTTTGGATTTTCCGATCCAGGTGAGCCACCTGGTCAGGGCGTCTCTGACATGGTGGTTTGGGTCCCCGGCTCTTCGGTCCGGGAAGTCGTTCCTCCCCGTCCAATGGACGGTGTTCACTACGGACACCAGCCTGAAGGGTTGGGGTGTAGTCTGGCGAGTCCTGTTGGCCCAAGGGCTTGGACTCCGGATGAAGCCCGTTTGCCGAACAATGTTCTGGAAATACGGGCCATCAGACTGTGCCTCTCCTCGTGGTCTGAGAGATTGCAGGATCGCTCTATTAGGATCCAGTCGGACAAAGTCACGGTGGTGGCGTATGTCGACCATCAAGGGGGGACTCTGAGCTCAGCTGCGGCTTCTGAGGTCCCCCGTACCCTGAAGTGGGCCAAAAGAAGCGTGCCGGCTCTGTCGGCCGTTTACATTCCGGGCATAGAACTGGCGGACTATTTGAGTCGCCAGACGTTGGACCAGGGAGAGTGGTCCTTGCACCCGGAGGCATTTCAACTCCTTGATACACAAACGGTGGGGCACTCCGGAGGTGGACCCGATGGCCTCTCGACTCAATCGCAAGTTGTCGAGATTTGTGGTCAGATCCAGGGATCCTTGGGCGGATGTCTCAGAGGCGTCAGTGGCCCATGGGGTCGTTATCACCTGATATACGTTTATCCTCCGCGGCAGTTGCTCCCTCGCCTGCTGCGCAGGGTGGTGACCGAGGGAATTCCGGTGATCCTCATTGCTCCGGATTGGCCTCGGCTTCACTGGTACGCCTCGTCGCGGCCGTTCCCTGATGGTTGCCAATAAGGGAGGACTTTCTGTCTCAAAGTCATATATTTCATCCTGCCTTTACAGTCTCTGGCCTTTGTAGGCAGGGCTGTTATAAGCCAGGTGTTGAGAGACCGAGGTCTCTTGGACTTGGTCATTTCGTCCATATTAAGGACACGGAAGGCTTCCTCCAGAACTATCTCTGTACCTGGAAAGCTTACATCGCCATGTGCGAAGAGCTGGGCTGACCTCCTCGGATGTATTCCGTCCTTAAAATCCTGCGTTTCCTACAGCATGGAGTGGCCCAAAGGCTTGCTTTGAGTATCATTAAGGGTCAGATTTCGGCATTGGCTGTCTTCTTTCGGCGACCACTAGCGGGTCATTCCTTGGTTGGCACCCTTGTGCAGGGGGTTCGCGCCATGGGCTCCCTTCTGTCAAGTCTTCCCCCCCCCCCCCCCCCCCCCGTGGGATCGGAATTGGTACTCTCGGTTCTCCATGGAACCTCCTTTTCAGGATATCAAGGATATTCCCCTCTTCACTTTGTCTCAGAGGGTGGCCCTTTTTTAGTGGCGATCACTGATGTTAGACAAGTATTTGAATTAGGCGACCTTGTACTGCAAGTCGCCATATTTAATCATCCATAAGGATAAGGCGGTGTTGCATCCGTGACTTTGTCTTGTCAAGGGTTATCTTGTCTTTTCACCTAAATGAGGACATTGTCCTCCCGTCCTAGTGTCCTCTCCCATCGCATCCCAGAGTGTGCGCGCGGCACACTTTGGATGTGGTATGAGCCTTGCGGGGGGTGCTTGTCTACTGCTTCTATTAGGAAGTCTACTCTCTGTTTGACTGTCTCTGGTCAGAAACAGGGCCAAGCGGCTTTGTCTGCCACCATTTTCTAGGTGGATCGGACAAAGCCGTCTTTCAAGCCTCTGCTCTCATAGGGCGGGCGCCTCCCTTCCCGGTTACAGCGCATTCCACCAGGGCAATGGTGCTTCCTGACATCAAGCGTCAGTTGCACAAGCGTGCAAGGTGGCGACCTGGTCGGCCGTTCATACCCCCTTTTCAAAGTTCTACAAGGTTGATGTGGCTGCATCTTCGGATGCTTCCTTCAGCCGCAAAGTGTTGCAGGCTGCTGTCTAATGTTGCAACTCCTCCGTTGAGGGGCTCTGCTGGTTTGGAGTGAAGTTTTGGTTGTTCTTTACTTTCTTTGCTCCCACCCCTTTCTTATACTGCTTTGGGACGTCCCACATGTAATCAGTATGAGAGCTGCGTTGGTCCATGGACGATAAGAGAAAATGGGATTTTTGTACTCACCGTAAAATCGGTTTCTCTGATGTCCATGGACCGACGCAGCACCCACTCTTCCTTTTTAAGTTTGTACTGCTTTGTTACGAACTGAGGCTGTTAGCTGCAGGTGGAAGGGTAATGTCCGGAGGGACCGCTCCCCTGGGCGGGGCTGTTCAGCTCTGGCTTGTTCTAGAATGTTTTAACCTCTAACATTCTGCCTAGGTCTTCTCCTGCGAGCAGGGACATATACCCACATGTAATCAGTATGAGAGCTGCGTCGGTCCATGGACGTCAGAGAAACGGATTTTACGGTGAGTACAAAAATCCTATTTTTCCATCAGCAGTGCTGTAAATTTCTGTAAAATACAATGCAGTATGGCAACCTGGAGCCGTTCTGTACACAGATGGTGTACAGAACGCCACCTGCTTACCACACACAAACGTAATTTCCTGCTTATGTAATTGGCTTCCTGTGTTTCCCAGAAGTCTGCACCAAGATACAAGTTTAGAATTTGAGCATCCTCTGCAATACAAATGTCATTTTTTGGTGAGAAACTCCCAAATGGAAATTGCATCTAAATGGATGCAGACCCTGCTCCTTTCCTTGTTACAGTGCTGCAAGTGCAGCAACTGATGATCACTCCCATACCGATTTATTTTACACATGGACACAGACAAACGGCTATTTCTTCAGAATGACAAAAAGTAGGACACTGCAACAAAGTTTGGCAAAATCCCTGCAACGTAGAATCAACGTTGAATATTTGGCTTACAGCTACTGTTGTTGAGAAGACCTACTTTCAGCATCCTTTGTGATCCCCAATATCCTTTAGTGAATCTGCATCCAGTAGAATGTGGATGGGCCAAGAGGTGACTGACAAGTTAATGTAAGCAATGCAGGGTCTGCTATTGCAGCCATCCTTCTATGCATAATATTTGTCTGGACGCTATTCTGATCTAGCTTTAATACTTTCAATCATTGACCCAGAACAAGTATGCAGATCAGGAAAGACTAAAGTGAGAATTCCTCATCTGCATATTTGTGTCTAGTCAGTGACTTATATTTCAGACAGTAGGTCAACATAACAACCAACTATCAATTTTAGAAGGGGCGCTCAGCAATAGCAGCCTCCTATTTTTCATGAGAAGTTTGGCAGACGTGCCAGGTTAAGTACATATGGGTATTGTAATGCAAGACCACAGCATGTACATGGTGGGAAACCCACTCTGCCCTTTTTTTTTTATTCACTGCTTCTGGACCGATTTTTATATATACAGGTCCTTCTCAAAAAATTAGCATATTGTGATAAAGTTCATTATTTTCTGTAATGTACTGATAAACATTAGACTTTCATATATTTTAGATTCATTACACACAACTGAAGTAGTTCAAGCCTTTTCTTGTTTTAATATTGATGATTTTGGCATACAGCTCATGACAACCCAAAATTCCTATCTCAAAAAATTAGCATATCATGAAAAGGTTCTCTAAACGAGCTATTAACCTAATCATCTGAATCAACTAATTAACTCTAAACACCTGAAAAAGATTCCTGGGGCTTTTAAAAACTCCCAGCCTGGTTCATTACTCAAAACCGCAATCATGGGTAAGACTGCCGACCTGACTGCTGTCCAGAAGGCCATCATTGACACCCTCAAGCAAGAGGGTAAGACACAAAGAAATTTCTGAACGAATAGGCTGTTCCCAGAGTGCTGTATCAAGGCACCTCAGTGGGAAGTCTGTGGGAAGGAAAAAGTGTGGCAGAAAACGCTGCACAATGAGAAGAGGTGACCGGACCCTGAAGAAGATTGTGGAGAAGGACCGATTCCAGACCTTGGAGGACCTGCGGAAGCAGTGGACTGAGTCTGGAGTAGAAACATCCAGAGCCACCGTGAACAGGCGTGTGCAGGAAATGGGCTACAGGTGCCGCATTCCCCAGGTCAAGCCACTTTTGAACCAGAAACAGCGGCAGAAGCGCCTGACCTGGGCTACAGAGAAGCAGCACTGGACTGTTGCTCAGTGGTCCAAAGTACTTTTTTCGGATGAAAGCAAATTTTGCATGTCATTCGGAAATCAAGGTGCCAGAGTCTGGAGGAAGACTGGGGAGAGGGAAATGCCTGAAGTCCAGTGTCAAGTACCCACAGTCAGTGATGGTCTGGGGTGCCATGTCAGCTGCTGGTGTTGGTCCACTGTGTTTTATCAAGGGCAGGGTCAATGCAGCTAGCTATCAGGAGATTTTGGAGCACTTCATGCTTCCATCTGCTGAAAATCTTTATGGAGATGAAGATTTCATTTTTCAGCACAACCTGGCACCTGCTCACAGTGCCAAAACCACTGGTAAATGGTTTACTGACCATGGTATTACTGTGCTCAATTGGCCTGCCAACTCTCCTGACCTGAACCCCATAGAGAATCTGTGAGATATTGGGAAGAGAAAGTTGAGAGACGCAAGACCCAACACTCTGGATGAGCTTAAGGCCGCTATCGAAGCATCCTGGGCCTCCATAACACCTCAGCAGTGCCACAGGCTGGTTGCCTCCATGCCACGCCGCATTGAAGCAGTCATTTCTGCAAAAGGATTCCCGACCAAGTATTGAGTGCATAACTGAACATAATTATTTGAAGGTTGACTTTTTTTGTATTAAAAACACTTTTCTTTTATTGGTCGGATGAAATATGCTAATTTTTTGAGATAGGATTTTTGGGTTTTCATGAGCTGTATGCCAAAATCATCAATATTAAAACAAGAAAAGGCTTGAACTACTTCAGCTGTGTGTAATGAATCTAAAATATATGAAAGTCTAATGTTTATCAGTACATTACAGAAAATAATGAACTTTATCACAATATGCAAATTTTTTGAGAAGGACCTGTATGTGTGTGTGTATGTGTGTGTGTGTGTGTGTGTATATATATAAATATGTGTATGTATAGCCAGCATGGTGGCCTGAATTTATGGGAGGAGCCCGGCGGCTATATAGCCAGCCCACTCCTCCACAAGCCTCGTCGGTATTCCTGTGCACAACACGTGGTTTCCGACGCAACGTCACGTCATTTCAGAGCGACCGTCAGCGAGCGCGGCACGATTCAACCGCTCTCATCCAGGGACTCAGCGCCGTTCGCATGCCCGTCTCGGCCACAGGTAGGCTTCACTTTATGCTGTAGATGCCATACAGGAGATTTTGCTCTTGGTCAGCAAAAATCTCCCCTCAGACCCCCGCACTGCCGCTTGTTCCCGTGCCGTGGTAGTGTCACCAGGCACTGTTATTTCCGCCCTCCCGGCGGCCCCTGCCAGCACTTTCGGGCGTCCGGGACTTGCTGCCGCTCCACCCGCACCGCCCCCCCTCACCGCTCTTGTACTTGTTCCTTCACAGTGTTAGGTGCTGGTCAGGCTGCATCCATGCACTGACTCGCACCGGCGCGTCCCACTTCCCTTAGCCTGTCTATGTTTGTACTGCCAATCGCTGGCGTTCACATCTGCAGGGTACCAGCAGTCCCACTTTTTCAGCCCATGTCAAAGTAGGGACCAGCTGCTCAGTACCATACTGCTTAATTTATTTAGTTCACTAGTGCTCTGAGGTACAGCGGGAGTTTGCAAGATGCCATCGTTAATTCATTCATCACATTTAATTGGTTATAGCTATTCTTTGTTTTATTTTTATTTATTCTTATTTTATTTTTATTTGTTTTATTTTATTTTGAATTATTTATTTATTTTTCCCCTCCTTTCTTTTTGTTTGATTGTTTTATTTGTTGTTTTTGCTTATTTATAAAAAAATAAAATAAAGTGAACATGATAAAAAAAGAGAAAAAAAAAATTAAAAAGGGGAAAATTGACAATGATGATATATATTAGGGGGGCCGTAATATATACACAAGTACAGAGGGCAAGCGGTAATACGAGGTATTGCACTCTGCTTTCTAGCCCACACGCGATGGGCATACCCACCTCAGAGCAAGACACCTGTTGTTTTCAGCCCCATTTCTGTACATGCTCCAGAGCCTGGGGTTTTTCGGTCACTACTGCAAAAACGTACCGATTCACGTCTCTGTCATGGGTCATTTCGGCCACTCGTTTAGCAGGGACACAGCTGTTCAAGTTTTACACGCATTCTCGGCAGCAGCTTCACCCTAAACACGCACCAGTCCTGCACGGCCCCATTTCGGTACATGCTCCAGAGCGCGGTAGGTTAGCTGCATTGCAAACGCACCGACTCGTGTCTCTGTCATGGGACATTTCTGTCACTCACTTTCACCATTGTTACCGCGTCCGTTCGCTCGTCTAGGTACAGTCTAATCAGTCAGTACCCCCCTCGTCATGTTTTATCTGTTGTTTCTTCTCCAGATCAGTCAAAACCAGCTCCGTCCTGCACTAGGTTGGACGCCATTTCTACAGGTAAAAAAAAAAAAAATTTGAAAAAAAAAAGAAAAAATATGTACTTTTTTTTTTTTTTTTTTTTTTTTATATGGGGAAGAAAATCCCCCGTAACTACAGAAACAACCCCGATTGTCGTGTCATCCCTTACAGGTTTCGGTCACCACCCCAACCTCGGAAGACAGGATTTCCTATCCAGGCCCCAAATTACTCAGAGCCACGTCTCAGGCCGGCAGTGTAGATCTCACCACCCCTCCTTCACCTTCTCCCGCCTCAGAGCGGCAGCACACGTTCCCTCAGGGGATGGACCATCCCCAAGTTGACCGCAGAACTGAGACGCCGGCAGGTGCCTTTCCCGGCCACAGCCAGGAAGGCAGAGCTCTTTAGGCTCCTAATTCCACCACCAGCCTCAACCGACCTCCCCATGCCAGCTTCACCTGGACCAAGCACGCAGCGGACATCCCTGCACTCTGTTGCCGCGGCCGTCGCTCAACTCCACACCCTGGTAACTTCCTTGTCTACCGCAGTCACAGCCATGCAGGCCAGAGTGACGCTCCTGGAGGTCCACCCACCAACCGTCACTCCTGACCTACCAGTCCAGGTCCCGACACCCCCTCCAGCTATCCCTACAGGCAAGTGCCCCATTGTCCTCCCAGCACATTTGGTCCCAGCCAGCATTAGGAAAGACATCCTGGATGGCAAGGACATTAACCTTGCCTCCCTACTCATCGCAGTCCACGATGTAGCGGATAACAAGGCCTACACATGGGGAGACGTTTCAGTGGTCCTCAAGGCCAAAGACCCAAGGCTAAATCGCAAATTGTCAGTACCAGAATTTGCGCTGACCTTCGGGACTCTCAGGGATGTCCTGTGATCTGCCTCCCCCAACAGACGGGAAGAGTTGGACCTATATCTCCACACTTTGGTGGATCTAGGTTACAAGTACGGAGGATTTTCGTTCTACGACTATCACAGCTCCTTCTCAGCCAAAGCTGCTGCTAGGCTGTTGCAGTTCCAAATAGCCACAGACTGGAGTCTCATGGATACCGAGCTCTTCTGCCGCCACTTCGCTGGCCTACGCTCACCTCTATGCACGAACTGCCAGTCCTCTACCCATACTGCCACTTGGTGCTCTAACGCCACCCATGTTCGCCCCCACGAAGTCCCCTCCACCTCGAGGGCAGCTCTAGGCTTACCGGCCTCCCA